>JACXGM010006277.1:0-33169 GCA_016801145.1 Umbra pygmaea | reverse complement strand
AGAATTCCGTGCTGTATGTGTGTGATTTTCTTTTTTTCGATAACATAAAATCGTATCACAATCACATCAACTTCCCCATATCTGTAATTATACACGTTTTGTCTTTGACATTTTCTATATTAACTTAATCTAGTTTACTCGGGCTTAATACTGGGAACTATAAATTGATTTGTTTTTCTTCTGTACCGCACTATGTTTATGGTACCGCAGCTAAAGGCTGGAGTTCTCACAGACTAGCTCCGCGAAAACCAATCAAATATGAACCTCGACAGAAGTGCATCTTTCTTTGTGAATGAGTAAGCTTCCGCATTTTTGTCAAACGCATTTATCTCCAATCCGAAACAAGTAATGTTTAAAGTAGCCGAATAAAAAAAACATACCATATGTTGTACATTTCACCCGCCAGAGTGGCTGGTAGATTGGGAAATGTTACCCGCCAATGTGAAAATCTACCCGCCATTGGCGGGTGGCGGGTGTTAATTTCCCACCCTGACCGTAATATATTATTATTTATAATATAAATATAAGTTAGTATTTCTTAACGTTAGTAACCTATGTCAGAACTCAGAAACACCACTATTTTGTTCACCCAGAAGTGCTGGAAACTACGACATTTGTCTTTCCTTCCAGAAGGCGTTCCTCATGTTGTTTTCTACAGTTACAGTATGCACCGAATAGCCTAATAACTTGCATCCTTCGTTCGTTCCTGTACTTAAATGTGCGCATTTCCTTGAGGATTCTAATATTTTTTACATATAATTTTACAAATCTTAGGCTACATGAAAATAGCAACGAGAAAAACGATTTAGTATTTCGCCATTTGAACTCTACTGGACAACTGCTGAGGAAAATAGTTTTTTTTTTCAATAGCTAACGCGTGGCTCGGTCTTTGGAATGATTATGCATTTTAGGCGATCATTTTGTGTGCAACCTCATATTGCAGGGAAGCATTATCGCATTTAAATCACTTTTATTTATTGCTATTTAAAAAATAAAGTCGTACAGCTTTATAAGCATGGTCTCCGAATGGAAGTAGACTGTCGTTGTCATTAACATGAAATATATGCATAGGGCTGGAATAGCCCTATTCATTCACACTGGTACCAAGTACTGGTATCAGTATCGGCCCATCCCTAGTTTCTTTACTTTTACACCACAATTAATCAATCTTCCGCATCTTCAAGATGATGGACAACATTGCGTACAATGGTCCTCCTAAATGGTCCTCCTTCCGGTTGCTAGACAACCTATTTGACCCACTGAGCCACTGCCGCCCACATTGAGAACTTGTGGTTGATCCTCAAGAGGCGGATGGACAACCAAAAACATACAAATTCTGACAAACTCCAAGCATTGATCATGCAAAAATGGGCTGCCAGTCAGGATGTGGCCCAGAAGTTAATTGAAAGCATGCCAGGGCAGATTGCAAAGGTCGTGAAAAAGAAGGGTCAACACTGCAAATAGACTCTTTGCATAAAGTTTATGTAATTGTCCTATTAAAAGCCTTTGACACTTATGGAATGCTTGTAATTAAGATACAAGGACACTGAAGCTGCAAATGTTGTGGAGACAATTTGTATTTCTCCAAAAAAGGTTTGGCCACGACTGTACATGTTTTTGTTATGTGGCTATGGTGCGAGTTGCTATTCCATGTAGCAATGGGATAGGACACTAAATACATCTAAGACAGAAACACAGAGGGAGTCAAATTACTGAGGGTGAATGTTTGATTTGTAGGTGTCACGAGCAATGGCCTACCCATTGTACCAATTTCTTGCCGGTGTTTATCAATGGCACTTTCCACGAATAGAGTGGAAGTTGGGTTTAAAGGTTGTTGAAACCTTTTTTGCTCAACAAAGACATGATGAAAGAAGATGTTTAACCTTCATAAATGTTGTTTTTCCACCTCAGGATGTTAAAGCCAATATTTCCTGAGCTGTTTTTTACAGGCATGTGTAGCATTTTTGCAAACTGTTAACAATTTTGTATGCTGAATCCTGAATAATATTTTTTTTTAATATTTTCACCCCAATTTCTGTTTTCTAGACATAATTAATATATACTTAGCAGATAATCTATTTAATTCTCTCAATATAAGGTGCAACTAACATATTTCTCCATGTTGTCATTTGTTATGGATTCTTCAGACTGTTACACAGATATTTTAATGCCATACAGAAAATAGGGTATTATTCAATTTTGTTTACTATATTTATATTTTTCTAAAAGAATATTGGTAACAGGGTTGAATCCTTGAGGTTGACAAAAGCAGCAAAAGGCAAAAAATCTGAAAATATAGAGAATGAAATGAGGGTAGCCTACTTAATTGTTGCTTGGCCATGTTCGAGAAAATATACTGATTACAATTAATATTCCTGTTAATCTGACTTATTGAATGTTCAATTTTTTATTGGGGAGACAATGTTTTAATACAACCTTTTAATAAATACAAATTAATAATACATCACTTGTAAATTATTCAAATACATATAACTGAAAGACTCTATATTACAATTGCTACATTAGAGGAAGATACTATTGAATATTACTTATGTAGAGGGTCAATGTTAGTGAGGTGGGAAAGTCTAATCAATTTAAAGGGGGTACAGCCAATGTGTGCATGTTTGTTTATTTAAAAAATATTTTTATACAACATTATTTTAGGTCACATTATAATTCATACCACTCTTCACATTTAAGACATCCATTTTGCTTCAAATAAATTTGAAAAAGTGATGGGACATGAATTCCACTCTATTTGTGGAATGTGCCCAATGCTTTGCACAAACCAGGGGTTGACATTAACTTTAATGGCCACTTGTCCTTAGGACAAGTACAGTCGTATACAAAAGTTTAGGCACCCCTGACAATTTCCATGATTTTCATTTAAAAATAATTGCGTGTTTGGATCAGCTATTTCATTTTGATCTATCAAATAACTGAAGGACACAGTAATATTTTGGAAGTAAAATGAGGTTAATTGAATTAACTGAAAAATTGCAATATGCATCAAAACAAAATTAGACTAGTGCATAAATTTGGGCATCATTTTCATTTTGAATACTTGTAACTACCTAGCACTGATTAATTGGAACACACAATTGGTTTGGTGAGCTCATTAATTCTTGAACTTCATAGACAGGTTCAGCCAATCTTGAGAAAAGGTATTTAAAATTGGCCAACCGCAAGTTATTGTTCTATTTGACTCTCTGACGAGTGGCAACATGGGGGCCTCAAAGCAACTCTCAAATGGCCTGAAAATAAACATGGTTCAACATCATGGTTTAGGGGAAGGCTACAAAAAGCTATCGCAGAGATTTAAGCTGTCAGTGTCCACTGTGAGGAACATAGTGAGGAAATGGAAGACCACAGGCACACTTTTTGTTAAGGCCAGAAGTGGTAGGCCAAGTCAAATATCAGAGGCAAAGGATGGTGAGAACGGTCAAACTGCCCACAGACAGAAACATAACAGAATCTTGCTGCAGATTCAACAATTCAACGCACTTTGCACAAGGAGAAGCTTTATGGGAGAGTGATGCGGAAGAAGCCTTTTCTGCACAAATGCCACAGAGTTGCTTGAGGTATGCAAACGCACATTTGGACAAGCCAGCTTCATTTTCTAAGAAGGTGCTGTGGACTGATGAAACAAAGGTGGAGTTATCTAATCATAAAAAGGGGCGTTATGCATGGCGGCAAATGAACACAGCGTTCCAAGACAAACACTTGATACCAACAGTAAAATTTTGTGGAGGTTCCATCATGCTGTGGGGCTGTGTGCCCAGTGGCAGTACTGGGAATCTTGTTAAAGTTGAGGGTTCCATAAACCCCACTCAATATCAGCAGATACTTGAGAATAGTAAAGAGAAATCAGTCAAAGTTGAAGTTATGCCAGGGCTGGATATTTAAACAAGACAATGACAGCGCTCTACAGTGCCCCGTTTCACGAGAATTTGCTCCTAAAAATAGACATGTTATACAAGGAAAAATGATATATGAGCACAGTGAGCAAGTAAAAATTACAACCTACCATAATGCAATTTTCCCAACACTTGTAATTGTTAAAAAAACTCCCACATTCCGCAAGGAGTCATGCGCCAACTGCAGTAGTTTTCTGTGACAACGCAGTGCAGTCAAAGTGAGAGAAATGTGGGGAAAAACACTGGGAAAAAGAAAAATGCGCTCCTAAATTTATTTGTGTGCTCCGACAAAAAAAAAAGTACGACCCAAAACACTGCTCAAAATCTACACTGGTATTTATGCGGAGGAACAAGTACAATGTTCTGGAATGGCCATCCCAGTCCCAAGACCTGAATATCAATGAAAATCTATGTGGTGATTTGAAGCGGGCTGTCCACGCTCTGCAACCATCAAACCTAAATGAATTGGAGATGTTTTGCGAGGAGGAATGGTCAAAAATACCTTTATCCACAACCCAGACACTCATTACAGTCTATAGGAAGCATCTAGAGGCTGTTATTTCTGCTACAGGAAATTCGACTAAATATTGATGTGATATTTTTGTTGGGGTGCCCAAATTTATGCACCTGTCTAATATTGAAAATGTTCTGTTCATCCAATAAACCTAATTTTACTACTGAAATATAACTGTCTTTCAGTTATTTGATAGATCAAAATGAAATTGCTGATCCAAACACCCAATTATTTATAAATGAAAATCATGGAAACTTTCAGGGGTGCCTAAACTTTTGCAGACAACTGTAAGTCTATTTTTTACTTGTCCAAAGCAGACATTTTTTTATTAACATGCATGTCTGTATTTCTGAGAAACTAGCAATAGGTCTATAAATTCTTCCACAGTGTCATGTTGAAACCAGGGAATGTAAAGCAAAAAAGTATATTTTAACTTTTCACTTTTTTTGCAATGGCACCAAGGTCATAGGCCAGGGCATTAAGGCCATCTAGAAAAAATAGCCAACTAAATTCAATGCGAAGTGCCATCACATTTACAACAGGGCCTCAAACTAACATTTGTCACACTGGCAAGTTTCTACTACAGTCACTCAGATTATTTAGCCAATATGTTTGACAACATTCTCTCATATAACTGATGTATTCCCAGTTAGAAATAACATGGTTTATGGCTGCATCTTTCTTTACTTCTGTGACTGAGACATAAGATGTGACAAAGGTTTTAGCTACCGCTTAAAGGTTACGTCTGTACTTTTTAAATTACTATTTATGGACAAGTGATTCTATGAGCTCCTTGTCCAACTACTTTTTTTTCTTGTCCAACTACTTTTTTTTCTTGTCCAAGACAAGTGGACAAGCCTTAATGTCTAGCCCTGCAAACAATATGAGGGCATGATTCAGTCAGCAGACAGTTTAGAGTGCTGCTATGCCACTGAAGGACTGCACTGCACAGATAAGCAGCAACACTGTTTTTATTGGACTCTGGGAACAATCCGCTCTGGTTTCAGTATCCACAGAGAACTGCCAACCTAAACTCAGCACATTGTAGGATTGCTCGTATTACACCAGCTGCTTTTGATGGATTTCCTGCTTATTCAGATGCAAAATAACTCTTGCAACTTTCTATCAAAATGTAATTGTGCCAAAGCAATTGAAATATGTGGACAGTAAAGCACGAGAATTAATTCTAACACTTGCTTTCCCCAGGCAGTAGCTCAATATGCAGCCATAAATGTCGTGTGGATGCCAATGAGAATTCACAGAAAGACTTGATTTGTTGTATATAAACAACAGCACTAGACTTACATAACTCACATTTTAAAGAATGGTAGGAGTTTGCTTTTGCAGTAATTTATGCATTACTCCTTCAGGCATAGAAGACATTTCTCTGAAGCAAGCCTGCATCTTTGGCTGCAATGCTCTGTGGAACAAACAATAACACTACACGGTCTGACTACATTTAAAAAAATCCATGAATTATGTATTAAAAAGTAATATCTTATAAATTACGTTTCCTTGTACTAAGAGGAAAAATTGACCCTTTGAAAAAAATAGTGTTGATATTTGCCATTGTTCCACAGTTTAGAATTAAAACCACTTAATTTGTATAATTGTTTTCTAAATGTGTGTTTTCTACCACGCACGCATGCACGCACACACATATTAAAAGAAGTGTATGAACTGAGTAACTGTCATAGTAATAATCAGTCAACTCTATTACACTTAAGTCATTTCAACAAACAGTGAACGCTAACAATGGATAGCTGATCTAACTATTTACCTTTGTGTGAATGTACGTTAGCATGCTAATATCATAACCATCCCTACAAAAGCTTACATTTAAGGTAATATTTTGCATGTTGGTAATGATAGCACCAACATATGTTATTATAAACACTTCAGTCAACATTCTTAGCTAGTGACGGAAGAGTACGAAAATGTTATGAAAGATAATATACCAGATTAAACAAGTTGAACAAGGTAATTTTATGGTTTATTTGAATGGGAGCCAACAGTAGATTTTGAGGACTTTTTCATTCTGTACACGAGTAAAGGGGCATCATGGCCACTGTGAAACAGACTGCAAGGAATCTATCCCTCATCTTCAATTCCCAATGAGCCTTGCATCTTCGGCAACCGCTTCGCAGGTGTGGGATGGTCAATGATGAATCCCATGCTTCCTCCAAGCACACAGCCAAGCGGTCCAAATTTTATCACACCAAAAGCTTCAAAATGAAAAATGTTTGGCAGGTTACACATTTGTGAACCAGTTAGTCAGAAGCATCTGTAAGTCACATACAGACAGAGTCGCTTAAGTGCAACATAACTAGGGCTGCAGCTATCGATTCTTTTTGAAAATCGATTAATCTAGCACTTAATAGATCGATTAAATCGGATACATTTTCTTGTGATAGGTCGTAGTGTTATCCAATTGCGTACAGTGAGATTTTCAAATGCATGCTTGGTGCCGCCCCTCGAGTTGGGTCATTTCCATTACTCGATGCCAGACCCTTATATCCTCCGGATTTGGGTCTGGATTTTTCCAAGCTAGTTTATAAGTGCCAATGCCAACAATAAAAAATACTGTTAAGTCAACATACTGTAAAACATGTATAACATGTAAAACTATGATTACAAACTTAAATAGTAAAGGCCATTTGTCATTAGTTTTGTCTTCTTAAATACAACATTACAAAAAAGTATTGCACCTATTGCAAATTACCCACACGAGTGAGTGAGTGAGTGAGTGAGTGCCCAGTCAGACCAGTTGCTTCATTGCAGTTTGGTGCGGCAGAAATACATATATTCATTTTCAATAGAACGCTGCATTTGGCTTGCATTGCGGTCCATTTTAGGTTAGGAGTTGTTCCGATTCCGATACCAGTATCGAAAACGACTCCGATACTGCCGCAAATGCTGGCATCGGTATCGGCGAGTACTGGAGTCCAGGCACCGATCCGATACCACGTAATTTATTAGAAATAGGAATCTATTTACTGGTTAGCTCTGTTAGCTCTGACACAGTTCTTCTTCGCCGCCCTTAAAACAGTTGCGCTGTGCTGCCATCGGCAGCTACTGTTTTAGAGGGGCGAAAAAGAATTGATCACATGACGCCTCGGTAAAAGAAGCTGACATTAGCGCATCATGTCCGCGATTTAACAGGACTTTAGTACTTTGAATGTACCCACCGGTAAGACGGCGACATGCAACATATTTCGAGGGGTGGCATGAGTGTTGCAAATTTAAACCCCAGCAACTTAATCAAACATTTTAAGACGCGTCACGCTAAAGAGCATGACGCATTTACCAAAGCTAAGGGGAAAAAATAAGGATGAATTGCAGCAGCAAACTCTGGAAATTGCCTTCAAACTAAGAAATACATTTCCCAAAATACAGGCAAAAAGCAACAAGGTTAACAGACAAAATCTTGGAGTTTATTGTCCTGGATGACCAACCCCTGTCTGTCGTCAGAAATGTGGGATTTCGCCGTTTATTGGAGCCTTTGGAGAGCCAAGGTACGGTTTGCCAGGTTGTAGAAGACCCAGTTAAAAACATATATTTAACATGCATTTTGTCTAATGTGAATACATGTAACCATGTGACTGTAATTTGTCTAAATGTATTGTAATGTACAATTTAAAGCGACATTGAGCTATGGAAAGGCGCTATATACATAAAACTTCTTCTTGTAAATAGATCTCAGAAACTGCGCTACCAAAAATATACGAGACAGTTAAGGAAAAATTTTCATATATGCTGAAAGACTTGCATGCAATTAGGCTTTACCACGGACATTTGGAGCTCCGACGTGTGCCCCATGTATTTGCTAAGTGCGGTGCTTACCACAATGATAATCATATCACAGTCATGCAGGCATAGTATGATCTTTTTCTTTTTTTAACACACTGGTATCGGTACTCGGTATCGGCAGATACCCACAGTACAAGTATCGCATCGGTATCTGTAGGGAAAAAATGGTAATTGGAACATCTCTAATTTTAGGAGAACCATCCGTTAAAAATCATACGTATGCTTTAAATTGCATAAGTTGGTGACACCTACACATAGTGTAGCTTTGAAATGGGGAATGTTTTATTGGAAATATGCATTTTGTTAAATAGAAAAAGAACAGCATTTTGTTCTTTACTTAGGCTAGTTGAAGTACATTAGGATGTATTGTAGTATTGTATTTTTTATTAATTGAAGATATTCTATGCTTAATTACTTTGGTAGCTGATTATAATGTCTTCCCCAAAAGTACGAGTGGATCTGGAGAAGCATTTGTTGCATTTGGCAGAGGTGACAAACACGGTCTCGCAAAGACTGCAATACGATATATTTCTCCAACACGTCCTCGGTATATATAGTGAATGCATGTTGAAATTGTTGCGTGGCTACATAAAACTTTAAAGCCTATGTGATGCATTGCCGCAATTGGTCTGACTGGCGCGTGAGAGAGACGAGGGTGCATGCATGTGTGTGTGTGCGTGTGTGAAGGGGTTCTTTTTTAGGCTATAATCACTTGCAATTGAACATGAATACGTTTACTACTTAAAAACATCAAAGCTAAACATCATATATAGTCAAACCGCATCACGATATCGCTACAAATACAGTATGGAATTAAAATCAGCGAACATCAATGTACAGGCTTAGGCTACGTTACCTTGTTTCAGCGACACTTGGTAAAACATGGAGTAGATGTTTGCGGTTCATATGCTGAATCATTGAAGTCGTACTGTTGTGGTATGCCATGTCTACTTTGCAGTAGACACATTGCACCTTGTTCTCTTCCTTTTTAAGTTTGTAATGATCCCAAACTTTAGACGTTCTCTGCCGTTTATGGACATCTTTATTCTCCGCAATCGCGCCAACTACATTCTAAATGTATCACGCGCTATGGTGTGCTTCCTACACATTGAACAACGGTCCGTGTGAAACGATTAGATCCCTGCGCGTAACTTATAGTGCGCGTCATAGGAATTTAACGAGGCTTCGAGGCAGAGTTTTTGCCTCAAGGAATTTTTGTAATCGAGTTAATCGAGTAACTCGATGAATCATTTCAGCCCTAAACATAACATTTGTCTAAATTTGAAAAACTGACTTCAAGGATTTGAATACATTACTTGTTGTGTCAATTAATAGAGAGACTAAAATGTAAAACAACGTGAAAGCAAGAACTGGTGAATAATTTATATGGACATATACCCCCTTTTGAGGTAACATGAAACAATTGACAGATACTCCTTGTGGTTATTTGGGTCTAAACCAAATTGTGTCGCTCATGTAACTCCTATTCATGTGGGTTGTGACCGTCGAGGACAAAGGATGTTTCCTGTTGTTAACAAGTAGCAGTGAAATTTGTAATAGGTTGTTACAAATAATTAAATGTGTACTGTTAGCAAGTGGATGACAGATCCCTAAAATTATGAAGGCAAGTATACTGCAGACTGGCTAGCTCATCATTCCCTATAAATGCTAATTGGTCAGTTTAACCTTTTGAGCAGCCAGGAACTAAGCTTACAAGCAATAAACACTGAGGTGAATCCCCAATTGCTGTATGACTGACAATGCTGCAATACTGACAAGGCAGCAGATGGATTTTCTTTCATCGTTATGACATCATTCTAGGCAAGCGACTTGTCTTCCGACTCGTGGGGACAGGATTAGGTTTCTCCTGCCTTGAATTTAGAATCGAGAGTGGGGAGGAATGCTGTTGTGTATTGGTGACAATGTAAGGAGCAAGTGGTCCATGTGATCCTGACAAGATTATTAAATAAATTAAAATCTAAGAATATTGTCTGCAGTTGACTAAAGTGTAATATTTTTGCAGAAGCTTTATATAACACTTGTAATTTCCTCTATTTGTGATAATCCATATTTTTTTAAAGTGTAAGTAAGCATTTTACTATAATGAGCACATCGGTTGTATCTGATAAATAGATTTGATTTTGACTTTGGAGGCATAAAAATGTAGTTGTATGTAGTAGTGACAGGAGGAAGCAGAGGTGTGATTGATGATTGCATTCTAGGTTTCTCCAACCTGACATAAACACCCCTGGGCCCTGGCCACAGTCACACGGCTGACATGCACCAGGGCAAGCAGGGGTGGGTGAGGTAAAACAAGGTGTGTACCTTTGTATATTTGTAAAAGGAAAACATTTTCAATAAATTTTGATTTAAAAAAAAAGTAAAACAAGGTTATGAGTTGCTGTCTTGGTTCACAGCCAATCAGAGCCAAGCTTCCTCTTGATCATCCTTTGCTAGTAGGTGATTCATACCTCCAGGCGCGAGTGGCGCAAAATGTGATCAGTGACGCTAGGCAATGTCGCTTGTGTGTTTTGTGGTGTTTGAGTGTTGAACAAGGGGTTTTCGCAATGTAGCTCACAAAGGTTTTTTAGATGCCTTTGGTGTTGCATGATAAGACGGTGTGCTTTAATTGGTCAGAATGCAGTGCTCCGCTCTTTGTCTTTGAAGTTGTGAAGGCTTATTTTTTGTAATCACCCGCTGCCACCCCTGTCTTTTTCTACTGTTGTGAAATATTAGAACATAACTTGTGTGACTAGGAGTCACAAATGGTCATCTATGTGAACAAGGTCTGCTTTCCCCTTGATGAATCATGGAAATGTTGTGTCTTCCAAAGGCACGATAAGTCTTGTTGGAGGCATGGTGTGGACTAGTGATGTGCGGATCGATACTAAATTATCGATATTTACGATACCAACGTCTCCTGCTCTAGTATCGATTCTCATATAAAAGATCGATATTTCAACTCAGTAATTTGGAGTGAGTGTTTAAGTTATCATAAGAAACTTGTTGTCACCAGAAAAGTCTAATTATATCCAGTTAGAGAAAGGAACCACTTCTCCTTCCGCCGGTCAATTGTGTGTGCACTGTGACGGTGCCGGCTGCTGCAGCAGCCCTTCTTTAACTCCCCGCTACGAAGACCCTGCAGTGGCATAAGTTGTCCAGGTACAGGGAGATAACGTGACTATCACTGACTGTGGGAAAGTTATTCACGTCTGCTAAGGTTTTAATTTTCAACCTGTTTTTCTGTAGCCTATGAGTCTATGAGATTTTCTTTATAATTAAATAATATGAGAGTAGTTTATTGTACTGTCATTATGCAGCTGTAATTTGGAATTTGTACGCCTACAGCTTACTTTTTTACTTTAAACTAGTTAAGTCACATCACACTACAAATAAAATACGTAATAAGTATTGGTATCGGTATTGGCGATACCAGCCTGGGTATTACTTGGTATCGGATCGAATAGGAATTACGTGGTATCGCACATCACTAGTGTGGACCTGTCAAGTTAGGAAGTGATTAAACTTCCTATAATCCCAAAAGGTAAATATCATAATATCAGAACACATTGAATAAGAAAATCACTTTTCAATAATTACAATAAAAAAGTTTTAGGCTGATTTACTTTCCAGTCATTTAGCAGGCAATCTTATGGAGAAACATAGGTTCATGTCATCAAGGATGCGAGGCCCATGACCTGAAAGCAAAAAAAGCTTCAGAATGTCTGAAAACACTTTCACCAAAATGATATTATTGGGTGGTTTTATTTTTCTAATTGGCTATAATAGTGGTTCCTAAACCTCTCCTGGGGCAAGGGTTACCAAATTCTTTAGCTCTTGCACCTCCTTTATATTATAAAAGCACAGCTCCTTTACAATGTGCCACGTTGTTTGTGAAATGAGTTTAACCCAGGATGATGGCACGTGATCTACACCCCAAAATATGCGAGGCCTATATATCAGGGGGGCCTTTAGATTACATCGACTCTCAATGATGGACATCAGCCATCGTCGACAATGACAACGTGACAATGTTTTGTTCAAATTGAACTTGACTCGTGCTACCTTCTGGCATCCAACAAACATGCACCACCGTGAGTTGCCTAACATGACAAACAGCCTTATCTGGTGTTTCCTTATTTCCTATAGGCCATAACCTTAATTTTCCAAATAATTGTGGTAGGCTAGTGAAATAATGCAAGAGAACAATTAAAATTAATTGTAGAATAAACTGAGTGCATAAGCAACAATTTTTATGCCTTTTGAAGATTAAAAATGTATTTCTGTGCAATAGGATTCCAATTCATAAAGTATTTTTGCAAATAGGGTATAGCCTAATATTGGACATCACAAAACAAAATAAAAAAATAGAAAAATGTTATCAAGAAAATGACCGAAACAGGTCGGAAGGCAAAAAACAACAAAAACAAAAGAGGCCATCATAAATTATTTAGTAAATCTATGTATTAAGGCAAATAAGGTGTATGGCCCTATTCATTTTATAAGTGTAAAAAATATTATATACACTTCAAGAGTGTATCCTTTTTAAATGATAGTTTAGCGATGACATCAGGGTGTCAAACCCAGCCTTTTATACCTATTTATGTATTTATTATAACAGCTCACTCCATTAGTGTGCAACAACATGGATAAAATGACATCACTGTCTTTTCACATTTTCCATGCAAAAGAAAAACATTAAAACATTACTTGTAGAATGAGCTACACTATAAACCCATTTTCAGCGCACACACATGGTTATCAAATAAGCGCTCTCAAATCCTGGACTTGTGTTACTCCCACTGTCATAATTATACAGCTCGCTCTGTTGCCCTTTGTCAATCATTGTATGTTAAGGATTGTTTCAATTCTGAACCTTCCTTCAGATGTTTTGGTGATCTTATCACCCCTTTTCTATAAGTCCATTTGTGATGTATTGTCTCATGTTCTGTTACGAGTTGTGTGGCATTTTTGACCATTATATTGTTACTATATTCTTAATCTCTCTTGTTAATATGAGTAAAGAAGTACCTACATTTTCCTGCTTCCTTTCTGTCAGAAGAATGCGATATTCTCAATCTGTTTCCATACTCAAGTGTTAATCATACTGACGATGGTAACACAGCATACATTTACATATTCATTGTAATTTTAGGGGTGTGCCAATCTAGTCATCTTCAGATTCTTTTTATCCCACTTGAGATTCGTAATCATTCTATTTTTCTATTGATCGATCTGTTAATCAGCCCGGTCAATAATATTCACAAACAAATAAGCAGGGCTCAGCTTGTGAACACATATGGACTTACAACAATCAATGACGCAAACTGCTGTACAACTCCAAGAAAATAATTGTAGTATGGCTCGACATTAACTGAAAGTAAATGTAGATGAACTTACAAAAATAAATTTGACAAATAGCATGTCCGATTCAGAATGTAGAAGAATTGGAGACGGGGGGATGAAATGGAGGTGTTTTGATATTACGATAACACAGAACAGGCAACTGCCCCAGGCCTCACATTACCAGGGGCCACACACGCACGCGCACGCGCACACACGCGCACACACGCGCGCACACGCGCGCACACGCGCGCACACGCGCGCACACGCGCGCACACGCGCGCACACACGCGCACACACGCGCACACACGCGCACACACGCGCACACACGCGCACACACAATTAGCACTGTTGAAGACCCATGTTGGATGAGAGTAGGCCTACTTTGCGTGTATTGTTATTATTCGTGATTGGTACATTTGTATTATTTCAGCAGCAACACTTCCAAAAAGCTGAGCTGGCAGCATTTCAGGGCTAGAACAAAATGTTATATAGCTAATTGGACAGTATCTCTGAAAAGTGAGAACACCCCTCACAAATGTAAATATTTGATTATAAATTTATGTGACAACACAGAAGAAATTACACTTTGCTACAATGCAAAGTAGTGTGTACAGCTTGTGTCAATATTGTGTGGCCACCATTATTTTCCCTCTGCTTTAACCTTCTTGGGAGTGAAGTTCACCAGAGATTCACAGGTTGCCACTGGAGTCCTCTTCCACTCCTCCATGACAACATCACAGAGCTGGTGGATGTTAGACTCCACCTTCCGTTGCTCAACAGGGTTTAGGTCTGGACTGTGGAGACATGCTTGGCCATGTCCATCACCTTTACCCTTGGCTTCTTTAGTAAGGCAGTGGTCATCTTGGAGATGTGTTTGGGGTTGTTATCATGTTGGAATACTGCCCTGTGGCCCAGTCTCCAAAGGGAGGGGATCATGCTCTGCTTCAGTATATCACAGTACATGTTGGCATTCATGGTTCCCTCAATGAACTGTAGCTCCCCAGTGCTGGCAGCACTCATTTAGGCCCAAACCATGAAACTCCAACCACCATGCTTGACTGTAGCCAAGATACACTTGTCTTTGTACTCCTTACCTGGTTGCCGCCACACACGCTTGACACCATCTGAACCAAAAACGTTTATCTTCCAGTAATCCTTTTCCTTAATCAGCTCGTATTCAGCAAACTGTTTGCAGGCTTTCTTGTGCATCATCTTTAGAAGAGGCTTTCTTCTGGGACAACAGCCATGCAGACCAATTTGATGCAGTGTGCGGCATATGATCTGAGCACTGACAGGTTGACCCCCACCCCTTTAACCTCTGCAGCAATGCTGGAAGCACTCATACGTCTATTTCCCAAAGACAACCTCTGGATGACACCTACTCAACACAAAGGGCATCCAGAGAGCAGCTAAGACACAGGAAAGGGGGGGGGTCAGATTCATCAAACCGGGAAACTTGTAGTTCTGAAAGTTAAGTTGCACAGCTTAAAGGTAATGTTTATGTATGTTTAATGTATGCCTTAGTTTGAGGTTGTTATTGCATTTCAGAATATGTTTTCTTTAAAAACAATGTAATATGGCAGTTAATTGCACTTAATACTTTTAGTTTTTTGAGAGATTATATTGTAAGCAATGTAGACAATAAAAATATGTTGGCTTTTCAAAAAATTAAACTATTGTATATTATTTCTCTTCAATAAAACAAAATAATTTCTTATTAGATTCCTCGATTAATCGATGGAATAATTGGTAGAATACTCAATTACTAAAATGAAATCGATAGCTGCAGCCCTAAACCAGAGCCTGAGCTTTTCACGTATACAGCCAGGCACCATCTTGGGAAAACAGAATCGACCAGTCGAACCACAAACTCAGTGCTACGTAAGCTGAACTGTAAGCAAATTGTGTTTGATTTTAGTTTGCATCGCCAGCTGTAATCCATGCTCATTGATCTGCATGAATGTCCCAAAAAACCTCTTGCCATGGGAGATTCCAAATCACAGTTCATCTCATGTAGCACGGCATTCATGGTCGATTCTGTTTTCCGAAGATGGCGCCTGGCTGTATACACGAACGGTACTGTCTTTTAAATTCATTTTAAATTAACTGTCTGTACACTTAAATAGTTCTCAATGCTTCATTATGATACAGTGTGGTGTTATTTTGAGCCTTGTTAGTGGTAAAAATAGCGATATATTTATACTTCATCCATGCCCTCAACTAGCGTTATAAGGTAATTATCAGTTCACACTAAAACTGGGCACATTCCATTAGCATGAAAACATATCCCAGAAAATGGTTGACTCAGTACCAATGTGTTATTAACCCCTAGGTTCATTTTGCGCCGGAGTTGTCCTTTAAGCACGGTCATGATAAAAGGTAACCTAGCAACGAAAATAAACTCAGAGCTTATCCCAGCATACCCCAAACACAAAAAGCAGAGACCAAGTAATGTTTGGAGGATCAGACGTCTCATAACAGTTAACAGTATAATACTTGCCATTTGAAATAGAATGGCATGGTCAATACAACAGTTCCCTGCATGAACAACCAAGAATTGCGAGTTAACGCCAACCCCTAAAAACACTGACTAAATTCTTTGAAAAGTATGCAAAAAGAAGACAGATAGCACACACTCTTTCAATGCAATAACCATGAAGTGAAAGAAATGTCCCGCGGTGTAGGTTAATGTTGGGAGCCGTAAGGTCCGAGCTTCAAGATAAAAGCATGATTGTTGGATAAAACTCAATGTTAGAAACACTTCAGGGCTTGATTCCTGCATATTATAACAACTAAAAGCTATGCATTAACTGTAGCTCCTAAACTGATGTCAAAATAGACAAAAACTGCTATCTTTAAAAGACAGACTTCATAAAGTCAATAAGAGAGGGATAGTGAGGAGTTGGTTTCACTAACTTGACAAAGACCTAAACTATGTATTTATTAATCTGACATTGTTTGTGGGATAGAAGAAACCTATGGGAATGCTCTTCTCCACTGAGGCTGTCACTGGATCCTTGACACTGTTATTGAACAGCTGTTTGTGAGAGACGTTGTTGCTGAGGCAGCAGAGTTTCAAACTGAAATATAATATTGAGTCTCTCCTACCATGCGGAGACAGTCATCATGGCAAGAGCTGACCATAGAAGCCTGTGTTGCAGTCTGGGAGCAAGAGCCACAGTCTTGCTTTGTTGCAGCATTTTGACACTACAACTACAAAAACCATTCCCAACCCATAGAGAATTTGGATATGAATATTCATAACAGATAAAACAGAAGCAAATTTTGACATTAAAAGGGTTATTAGGATAATACCTTCCTGTGATGGATTATAGTGATAATGCTCTGATGTTTTGCTCATCTGTGACTTAGCCCACCATCCAGTTTGACTCAGTGTTCACACCACTATGGGCAACTTAGAAGCAAAACACAAACTGGATATTGGTGGAAAATTCATTAATATTTGTAAATGAGGCAATGTGGAAAAGATCTTATAAAAACACAATATGATCAAGTTCCAACACCATATGCTTCCATGTCAGTGATAGGCAATTACGTTAAGCTGCCAAACCAATTTTCAAGGAAATGGATTGTTGGGGGAGCCAAACATAATTACAATAAGTTAACCACAACTAAGCCATGAAAAGAGTGTATTTGAATGTAACATTAAATGTATAAAATAACAACAATTACATATTCCACTCCTTTCATTAGGGAACACCTAGGATAATTGGATAATCTACCTTGCCACATTGCTCTCCAGAATCTGCCTGTGTGCAGATCGGGTGTTTGTAAATTCAATCGCAGAAGTATATTTAGCGAGTTAGTGAACGTCTGTGGACAAAAACAATTGGGAGGGAAGAAAATGGGGAAGACTAAAAAATGTAATTAATATTAATTTGCATATATTCCCATTAATTCTCACAGAAAGTTTTCACCTCTGAACATAGCCCAAAATGTGTAACCCTAGTGACCAAGCATGACAAACTTAATGTGATTAGTTGACCATCTTCTCGAAAGAGATAATGCATGATTGCAGTGAATACTTATGTACATGTGCTTTTTCATTTATATTTTCAATAAATTTGCTAAGATTTCAAACACACTTCTTTCACATTGTCATTATGGGGTATTGTTTGTAGAATTGAGGGAAATAATTAATTTAGTTAAATTCTGAATAAGGGTGTAACATAAAATGTGGAGAGAGTGAAGTGCTGTAAATACTTTCCAGATGCATTGTATTTCACTAGCCTACAACATGTTTTTGGAAAATGAAAACTATGGCCTTTGGCAAATAGCGAAACACCAGATTAGGCTGTGTCATTTTAGCCAGCTCACTGCGCTGCACGTTTGTGCGCCGCAAGTTAAGGCAGTGCGAGTTAAATTCAATTTGAACATAACATCGTTTTTGATATTGTCACGTGGTTACCATTGACGATGAGAGATTGTGTAATCGACCTATCCCCCAACCCTAGTTGGAGTTTAGTATGTGTAGTAATGTTGCATGAATTAGGCGAACATGTATAATAACTGTACCCTCGAAATCCAGTGTTCTCACGAGAGCACAATTTGTATTTGCTCAGCAAGTTACTCTGGCACCGAGTAATTCTGCTCATTAACTATGCCCTTGTAGCCGAGCTGCACCAATCACATCAGTGTATCTGATGTAGGCGTGCCAGAGGCGTGTTAAACAGATGACGACAGCGCTGCGACCTTGAAATCATTAATAAACATTGTAAGATTGCTATGGATGAACACCAGTTGCTTAAAACGGCTTTGGCCACTACAATGAACGAATTAAACTTGGCTTTTTGTCTAAAAGAGGAACAGGAGACGGCGCTCGAATCGTTCCTTTTTTAAAAAGGACGTTTTTGCTGTTTTGCCGACTTGCTACGGGAAGAGTTTTATCTACCAGTTAGCTCCGCCATAGGGGCTTAGTGAAAAATTACTGGTGAAAGGTCGTAGTGTTATTCAATTGCGTACAGTGAGATTTTCAAATGCATGCTTGGTGCCGCCCCTCGAGTTGGGTCATTTTCATTACTCGAAGCCAGACCCTTATCTTCCAGATTTGGGTCTGGATTTTTCCAGGCTTAAATAACTGGACATACAATCATAAAACCATGCTATGGTCAAGATCCAAAATAATTCAAGATATGCTGCAAAATTCTCCAGGCACCACCTTCAAGCGAGCAACTCTAGGCAACGCTGGCTTGGATATCCAGATTTTCACGTGTAATTTAAACAAGCCTAGTATCACAAGTAGTCGATGACAATGTATAAGACCAATTTCCTATAAAACAAAACAAATGGTTGTAAAACTTTGATTTTCTAATCATTAACATACATTAAGCTAAAACAATTCCTCAAAATAGATAGCCCAACAACACCTGTTCCATTTCACATACTGATAAAATAGGTTTTGTAGCCATCAACATTAAATGGAACAAATATGCTCTTTATATTTTTCTAACCAACATTCAAAAATAAATGTCACCTTGCTAGAGATGCACCAATCGACTGGTGTATGCCTTTAAATACACATCAGAAAATTGCTAATGATCTCCCTTTACTAGTAGCGGATTAGGAAAATAACAACAAACATGATGTAGGATTCTTTTTACTATAGGGAATGATGCTGATGACATCACATTACGATGCCAAAACACTTGAGTCTGCAATGCACAACGTGCTTCTCTAGCCCACGCAAACAAATGAAATAAAACCTTGTGTTTTGCATTTTTAAACATTACTTTATCTTCCAAACAATGTATGTACTGCTAAGTTAAAAATGGTTGTGTTAATGGATCAGAGGTTTTTCTCCTAAAGATAGACCTAGACGATGTGTGTGCGCTGCTGTATGCATTGATTAAATAGATTTATGTTTAGGAAGCAACTTGACAGTGAAAATTCAGCAGTCTTCAATCTCAGGAAGGAACACTACTCTTCAGTTAGCCCTTCAAATTATTCCATGCATTTTCTTGAATTGCAGATACATTTCTCACTTCTAATATTACGTAGAAACACCTTGGTCAAAACTCCCCTGTACTAATGGTCATATGCTCCCTATGAACTCGACTTGAATTTTATGATTTAATAGGGCACATAAATATTTCTCACCAGAACCAAGTAATGGGGTCCCATTCCCCTTTATGTTGAGATCTATCAAAACAATGACAAGGAAAGTAAATAGTATTGTAATAAATACATAAAAATAAAAAAAACTTGATGCTTGCGGTAAAATGCTTTGCATAGTCATACAATTTAGGTTGTAAAATTGCTTTATGTAGCACTGCTGAAAAATAACTATTACCGGTAATGTCCACACCAGTCCAAACCAGGGCCCTTCAACCTTTTCTTGTCCAGGGATTGGCACCCAAATGTTTAGGAAATGTCTCAGTTTTTCAAAATAACCATGTACGTGTAAACGAGGTCCTAAAAAGGTAACCTCATCCAAGTGACCTTAACTTGTCAGGCATATCACAATCTCAATCAAAATGAGGTTCAAGTGTGCAGCAAGTGGGTTTTGGGAGCAGTGGGGCAAAGTTACCTGCCAATGTGAATAGGTTCCTGAAATTTGGCGGCTAAAATCGCACACTGCTAGGTTGCTAATGCTACTTAAGAAGAGAAAATATTTAGCTACAGTAACTGTTTGTCTCATTTTCATTATTAGATAAATTAATGGCTACCTGCTTGGTGATGTAGCCAATCCCTGTAATGATTTAGTTGTCATTTTTTATTACATTTTCCATTGATTAGCCATAAATTAGGCAGGCATCTCCTAACTTACCACACTGGAGGCTACTGGATGGATTTACTACTTTGATAATATAGTGACAATACCAACCTACACAAGCGATGTCAAGAAACATTTTATGAAATTGTGTTTTCTCTTAAAGGAAAACCCGATAACGTGGCTGTTAAAATATTTAGGAAAATTGATATATTGTCACATCCCTAATGGGAGCATAGTGGTGCTTGAATGAACAACCCATTAAATAAATAAACGAATTACTTTTCGGTAGTGACATTTATGCTGATGACAGTACTTTATGTGATAGCCCCATCTCTTGCTCAAGCATTTAACCTGCTGCAGGCTCATTTTTAATTGCTAAAACTACAATTGTAGACTACAGGCTTGTGTTAAAGGAAAGTAAAGTTAAGTATGCTGTTTTCTAGATCCTAAAATCTATGATTGGAAAATCTTTATTACTCTGTTATAGAACGTGTCCCTATAAATATTTGGGAATTAAGTTAGATGACAATCTGTCTTTCAATACACATCAGAGAGCAAAGTGTCAGATAAAACTAAATTGCTGTATTTTCTTATTTGCCATGCAATATTACAATTAAAACATTACTTCTAGAATGAGCTACAGTATAAGCCCATTTTCAGTATGGTCATCGACCAAACGTATTATCCAATTCTGGACTTAAAATATTCCCACTGTCATAATTGTGTATATAGCTTGCTCTCACTCCTTGCCTTACTCCATCATTGTATGTTTCAAGGTTTGTTTCATTTCTGATACTAGAATCACAAGTTTCGGTGCATCTTTTTGTGCGCTCTTCCGCTGTTTTTGAAAATGTACTGTAATAACTGTGAAAAGGAGTACTAGGACTCCCGCTTAAGTTCATGACAGTATTGTGCTAACGTACATTCTCCCTCCAAAAGATTGACAGTCATATCATCTCCCTCTAAAATTCCTATTTTTGGAGGGAATTATTATAATTCAACAATTCAACAAGTCGTTCAACACGGGGACCAGTTTTGAGGAAAGATGTTTTCATTGCGCTGTACAGCTTTGGACAGAACCCATTGAAAGCCCAGGTCTGTTTGGGTCCAGGAATGGTTAAGATTGCAAAAAACAAGTAGTTCCAAAGTCTTATTCAAGAGCTTCGGCTCTTTGGAGGAGAGTTTAGAGTGTAGGCTACTTCCTAAAGCAAACGTGTACCTGGCAATGGTACTATCATTGATACTTGTTTCCAAGCAGCACTTTTTGCATTCATCTCTGTAGTGGTCTGCAGTTGTCAAAAAGACAAGCATTCGACGAGACCACAAATAACTCTCTCGGGCCTCTGGAACGAGGGTGGGAAACACCTGCATTCCGGGAAGTTGTGTAAAATGTTGCGCAGCAATTATGTTATGTTATTCGCATCACACACAGCATGCATGAAACTACCTGTAGCAAAAACAACGCTATGCATACAGTCTGTGGAACTGCACACAACGTCAATGTGTTGCACTGGCAACATACGGCTCAAGAGAATGATAGCAGTGGAGCTTTGAATGAAGAATTGCAGCACTATTTCGGTGGTTACTGAATCTGGATTTCTTCACCTGATTAAAAAAATTGAACCACATTACAATGTCCACTCCCCCACGCATTGCAGCAGTAAAGTAATTCCCAAACTATGAAAGATCACAAGAAAGAAATTGAAAACAAATTGCACAGACACAATCTAGCTCTCCACTGATGGTTGCTTTGAGTTGCAAATATCAACTTCTTATTGCACTTTGTTAATTTACATTTAATATTGCCTATACAAATGCATATGTAGGTACCCATCTTATCTCATCTTCAATTGCTTATCCAGGGTCCGGTCATGGGGGCAGCAGCTCTGGAAGGGAACCCCAAACTCCCCTCTCCCTCGCCACATTAACCAGCTCTGACTGGGGGATCCCGAGGCATTCCCAAGCCAGTGTGGATATAATCGTATGTACCCTGTTTATTTTAACTAAAGAAGGCAAAGCTCCTACAGGTTGTCAACGTTAAGACACAAGAACCTCAGCATAAAGGAATTGAGCTCATATAGGGTACCAACTATATGTTGCACTTTGCTATTTTTACATGCAATGTTGCATAAAGGAATTGATCTCATATAGGTAGGGCCCTATGGTTTCCGCGTTGCGGAAAACACGGACTGAATCGCAGAATCTATCAATAAAAACAGAATTTACTTATAATATGGAATCTCGCGGAATTTGCATATTTTCGAGCAATCTATATATATTTCTTCTATAATCCAAATATTCCAGTAATATTAACAACTGTCATTGAGTTTGTCCTAATACAAAAGGCAGCAAACATGGAAGTTAATTTGCGCTCTATATATAGGCTACATGCAGTGTGTTTCTCTACCGAATTTGGCCATCATGCGCTCCGTCATATAGTTCAAATGTTGTAATCCGCTTGATAATTGACAGCTATTAACAACGGTATTCACTCCAATCTAAATTTTCCAATCAAACAACGCTTGTTTTTCTCCATCCAATCACTTATCCAAATGCATATAACTAGGTATAGGCTACTATGTTCCTTCGCCTGAAGCAATTCTCTGACGGTCTTGCTAATCAGGCAGCTCGCACTCAGGGAGAGCAAGGTCGAAATAGCGGGACTGCTGCTGAATGTTATGGCTTTTTCCACACGATTGCGCCTAATAAAACTTCTTAAAATAACGTTTATAAATACTTTTGTTTGTCGTTGTTTCACTTTTCTTCCATATCTTAGGAAATCTTTGTCTACTCTTATTTTTTATTGTGAGTATAGATTCATCTGTAAGAAGAAATAATGTGTTATTAACATGACTACTATTTTGTGAAATAGCCTTCTGCCTGTCTAGAGTACTTTAAGTACTTTGATCATATGGAAAGTAAATGTAGCCTACCTGGCAATAATTGTGCAAACTGTACAGAAAAATTCTCAATATTTTAGGTTCGGTTGCGGGCATCTGAATGAAACTTTTGTCCAAATCACGGAAATTGGAAAAAATAACGGAAAAATAACGGATATCACAGAATTTGGAAAAAAATAAAACGGAATTGGCCAAAAAATAACACGGATTTCATAGGACCCTATAATAGGGTACCAACTAAATGTTGCACTATTTTTACATGCAATGTTGCCTATTCAGGTATGAGCCCTGCTTCTTTAAAATAGAGAATGCAAAGCACCTACAGGTTGTCAAAGCTAAGAAGCACTTAATTATTTTATTTCTTTCTCCCTTTATATACAGTAAGTATAAAAACCAGGCCTAGTCAGTCGTGCTCCCATTTTACTGAAAGGTTTTCTCTATAGGCAAAACTAAGAGTTAATTGTCTAAAAAGCAGGTGTCAGCAACTCCTGTCCTGGAGGGCTGAAACACTTCTGATTTTTGGTTTCTCTTTCTAATAAGGGACTGGTTTATACCTGGGAAAACAGGTGATTGCAATTAACTACTAGGTTAAAAAAAATCTGAAGTGTTTAGTTGCCTACCCCTGGGTCTAAAGGGTGGTGTTCTGTTTTTAAATAAAAGATACCAAAACCATACTGTTAATGTCGCCCACAAACCTCGATCCATACCAAACGATTGGCCCACTGTAGCGTTGCATCTCTACGCACTCAGATCCTATTTCGATGATTGGAGAGTGAAGCACGCTCGTACCTGCACTTGACTAGCATGCATCTGTGCCACTGAAATCCACGTGTCTGTACACAAATGTCAAGCACCATTCTATGGAAAGAAGCTACTTCCTGCCATGTATTTGCACAACTTAGTAGTTGGATAAACCATGTCTGGAATAATGTATTTTTGCAAACAAAATTGTTTACCAGTGCTACATATACGATTGTTCAGTAAGTATAGTTTGGATGGCCCTAGGAGAATGGAGAATTGGCAAGGGATTAAAGGTAAGACATTTTCAATGTTTAGTCAGAGTATTGCTCTGCTATTTTCAAACAAACTTCTATATTTTGGTGTTCACTGAATGATGGTGTGTGCACTTGGAAACAAGAGAATGAAAGAGTAGTGTGTTGACCAAAGGCATCCAAGTTCAATAACATCAAGTTATTGTTATATGTGAAACTTAAGCTAAAATGTCTGCATGTTTTGCAAGCTGGACTCCGGTTGATGTGTGAATGTTAGCATGCTGTAATGTTAGATATGAATGGTTTGGTAGTCAGGAACTAAATGCTAGAAATAGCATTTTACATAAATTATTACTTCCACAAACATATGTTTGGCATATTCTTAATGAAATTGGTTAAATGAACTGATATTGAACATGTTTTATTATCTTGCTTTGCACATAGATGTTTAATTGCTTCCTTAAACTAATTTGTAAATTGTGAAATGATTATTAAATGTGTTTTGTCTGCATAATTTGTAGTAAGTGAGTACATATAGCAATTTACAAAATTAAGAAACTACTGCATAAAAAATATATCTGGTTTTGCACTTGATAGGTACGTGTTTGGGTGAAATAAACACTTTGATTTTATTCCATAAACTACTGACAACATCTCTCCATTCTAAATAAAAATATTATTTCATTAATTTATTTGCAGAAAAAAGACAACTGGTCAAAATAACAAAAGATGCAGTGCTGTTAGACCTCGAATAATGCTAAGAAAATAAGTGCATATTAATTTATAAAACAACAATATACTAATGTGTTATCTTCAAAAAAGTTCAGAAATCAATACTTTAATAATAATAATAATAATAATAATAATAATAATAATAAATAGGCTAATAGGCTTTCATGTGTCTTAGGATGCTCTCCACCAGTCAGTCACATTGTTGGGTGACTGTCACTCCGGGTGCAAACATTCAAGCAGATTGGCTTTGTTTGATGGCTTGTGACCATCCATCTTCCCATTTCACACATTCCAGAGGTTTTCAATGGATTTAAGAAATAATTGCTGTGGTCTCTTACTTTGTCTATCATGAATTCGATCAGTGTTCTAGCAAGCTGCTACATGTCGTTGAAGTAAGGCAATATCTTACAACTACAACCTTAAATGTTTTTGTAGTGGCAATTTGTAGCTTAAAATGTGTTGGTGTGCCTCAAATCTTTGGTCCCACCCAAGTGTGCCGTGTCATGGAAAAGGTTGGGAACGTTGGCTAAAGCAGGTTCTTCATCTCTTTCTCTACAAGTTCCAGAACCAGCTGTGTTTTGTTATACTTCATAATTCATGTCACAGACCTGGTATCCCTGGTCTAACTATGACCCTGATTAGAGAATTGCAATTAAAAAAGTGTAACTTAGTTTTTTGTGTGTGATGTTTCTTCCTATTTTTGACTTGACTGAAATCAGTGAAAACAAGCCACCCCGTTATTGTGAGTAGATCTCCCTTCCATGATTTACATTTTCTATTATCAAAATATAATCAACGATAAGTGACATGAAAAATTTAATGACTCACATTCATTTTCTAATTAGTGCACCGAGTTGCAGTGTATAACCTTGCAAAAGAATGTCCTGTTAATGTTTAACAAGACCTATCTACAGTATTCCTGTATTGATGTAGCCAGCTACTCAGACCATAGAGCAAATAACGCTTTAGCAGTGAATTAGACCTGTCTTGCGATATTCAGCATGTCTTATATGAGCTGGTTTATTTCAAATGTTAATAACAATACTATTATCAAGATTTGAAGACTGACAACATAGAGAGTCGCATCCAGTCCGACTCACTCTACCCACCTTTGCTAGCGGAACGAGGTGACAACTGTACAGTACATGAGGACTGAATAACAAGTAACAACAAAGATAGGATGGCTAATAAACGTATCTGTCACGATAAGCCAAAAGTAACAAGACAGTTATTTGTCTCGAAACTTAGGGTTTGCTACTAACAATATATTTAACCAAACTGTAACTATAATTTCTGGCTAGTTTATAGATGACCAAGAGACTACGATTGCTAGCCAGTTAGCTAGCAAAGTTGAAAACAACTTAGTTACTACAGTACAGTACCTAAGTAGCCAGTCAAAGGATAAGTTCTGTAACTGCTGCTAGTTCACGTTGGGTATGAATCTGGGAACTAGCTAGCTGTACAGTAAATCTTTGTTTACATGTTGGCTAATTCAGTGTACAATTGCGGAGATGCTTCACTTAAGTATCCCTAAGAACAAGTCAAGCTAGCCACGTTTCTAGTATTAGCTACCTGACTGTACTGTACATATGTAACACTAGCTAAGATAGCGAACTAGCTACTGGCAAGCTAACGTTAAGTTAGTTAAATATGGCATTGTTTCATGCTTTAGCCTTTCAGTGTCTGGCAAATATTCCACTACGCTCGCTTAAACTTCATATTAAACACAAAGTAGCACCGTTCTGTCCACACGCTAACTACTACATGCTACTGCAGCCATGCTACAACCAGACGGCTGCGTTAGCGAGCAAGCCAGCTAGCAGTCACTTGTCTCCTTTCTTGTTCGCTTACCTTGAGCTGCCTCGCAGTTATATATTTCATTGTCCCATTGTGGTCTTCCCTCTTGACTAATTATGTTTGAACCTTCACGTTAATTTAAACTGTCGTTACTGACTTCGAGTAATCCAAAGAAGTCGACAGTATATCCAAGAGAGAACTAAACGGCAAAGTAATGTCTTAGCTAGCTACAGTAGCTACAACAACAACGTCAAACAAGGAGCGCTTTTGAATCCACCCAGCGGAGGTGGACAAATTATGTTGCCTGCCAATCGCAAGAGACTGACGTTGACCGACATCTAACGCGCCAATGACAAAACAAGGCATTTTGACTGAGAAGCCCCAGTGCATCGAACTGCAAATGGGAAAGTGGACTAAACTGGCTGCAGATTAATTAGGTAAGCTGTAGATGAAATAACCTATGGGTTTGTAGCATTGTCCGGTGCCCCGTGTGACTGCAAATGTCTAGTACTAATGGAATTGTGGAAAATTAACTACCCTCTCACACACCGCACAGATGCTAATAGAAAAACGGACAGTGTGGTTTCTTGTTTATTTGGTGAGGTCATCTGAATGATGGAAATGTGCAACTATACATTTCCATTATCCTGCATTACTATTTCTAAACAAACTAACAAAATGTATTACTAAGGTACATGATTCACTTAAAAAATGGTTTATTTTCCATACATACAACAAACAAAAACAACACTTGAAACAGAGGGTTCCATAAGAAAAAAAATGAAATTATTTTAATGTTTAAATCCAACAAATCTAGAAAACAAAGATGTATCTAGAAACTTAATCAGTTTGTCTCTAAAGTAGAACCACCTGTGGTTTTAAACACTATTCCAGAGTGCTGAAATAATAAAACAACCCTTTCAAGAACAGAATAGCAATTGCTGTTTTGTGGAAGGTGGTGGCAATTTGCAAGATCAACGGCGCCTCCTGTCTGGACTTCGGCTGCGTCTACGTCCACCACCCCTGGAGAACAGAGAAAAACGTAAGTCATTGTAACTAGCAAGTAAAAACCCTTTTTTACCCACATTAGGCTAAAACTGACTTTACTTAAAAGAACAGCAGCTACCCCAAATATTTTAAGACAGTAACTTAAGTGGTAACATGATTACATTTTTCTTTAAGATACACCTAACTGCTCCTGGAATTCAACCGGGATAAGACCAGCTGGTAAACGACCAATGTAAATGTCACAGACATTAATTTGCACCCATTCTTTCCCCCTCTTCAGAGACAAACAAGTGTAAAACAAAAAATACATCTTAAACTTTGCCTGTGGTTTCTACTCTTCTTCACCACCAAAAACCCTCCACAGCACAATACTGGCACTCTGATGAAACCCACCTTCTCTTGCTCTTGGGGGGTCCCCTGACAAAGCCCCAGTCCACACTAATAGGCTGACCCATCATGTCTTGCCCATTCAAACCTTCCATGGCCGCTTGGGCCTCTTTATAGGTCTCGTACTCAACCAGCGCATAACCCTGTGGAAACGATTGGAGAAGGACTCAGTGATGAGAAAAGTACAATTCTGGCTAAACTGTTAAATCATTTTAACAGCTCATATTTCATGTCTTAGTAAATGTAGCATAATTGGTCACCTGGAAGGTGTTGGTTTACTCAATTATCCCACAGTGCAAAAATGGGACATATTCTGCAATAATGCATATAATGCTGCCACTCTGTTCATCAAAACAGCATGTCATGACAATTTGATACAAATATAAACTACCCATAGGACATTACACTAGTAAAAATATGAAGGGAATCACTTGGGCATTAACTAGCCAACTAAGATGAAAAGATACAAGTAAAATATGATAAACGAAAATAAATCAAATTAATTTGACAGTTGATTATTGAAATTAAGAAAATAACACACACGGGCTGCAACAATGATTCAAATAAATCAATAAATGGATTATTAAAGTTGCTCGCAATGAATTTCATTATCAATTCTTTGGGTCTATGTTGTGGTCTGCTGCGTGGCGTAGCTGGCTAAGTCACTTCAAGAAAGAACAAGTATTTGAAACCTGTCCGACTGAAATCTTAGATATTATGAATATATATATTATTAAGAAGTTAACTTTTTTGTTGAATTTAAAGTTATGTGCAAACTAGGGCTGCTCGATTATGGAAAAAATCATAATCACGATTATTTTAGTCAATATTGAAATCCCAATTATTTAAATCGATTACACATTGATTTTAGAAATTTGCATTCGTTGATTTTGAAAAACAGTGAAAATATTCTGACGTCAGGAGCAGGTGCATTTTCTGACTTTTTTGAATGTGACCAGCACACATAGTTCATTTGAATGTTTGGATTTGATTAGACAGCAATGTCTTTCAATTATATTTGCACATTTTTTATATAATAAATACAAATAACTTATCACTTCTAAATATATCTTATTTTCTATTTTGCCTGCAGGTTTTTCATGTGCGCACGATCACTGTGCTTAATTTTGCTGTAGAATCGCAAACAGCAGTTCAAACAAACTACTGAATAGAAGCAACTCCACGAAGCCTGGCTCTTCAGTCGGTAGAATAATTGTTCAAAAGTAATACATGGCTCTACACTACACCTGCACTAATGAAACCAAGAACGAGAATGTGATTAACTGCTCAATGATAATGGTGGGTCGTTATTTTCGTTACTTCGGTGCAGAGAGATGCGCAATCTAATAGCTACTGAAGAAAAATGTTTCAGTAAAAAACATAAGCCAACTAACAAACAAATTCCCTGCATTGCCGTGAGGTAAACTCATGGAGCTGCTGCAATTACTTGCTGTAATATATACAATACTGTAGACCATAGATCAATACTCTGCCTTTGTCGCCACTTCTGGACAGCATTTCTCATGTAAAGCACACAGAGCAACTCTGGTAAAATGGTGGCGAGATGGCAAATTATAACGCTTGTCCAAAGTATGCAACAACATTCTAGAGCTGTCGTTCTCAACTGTGATAATGGGGCACGCATCTTTGGCTAAAAAGTATGCAACGACATGTGATTTTTTTGGTGCCTGCGCGCACAATGGATGTGGAGTTACTGTAAAATGCGTCTTTATGATAGACGACTGAGTGAGTTTCGCTTTCGGGAGGCACAAGTGTGCTTGTGAGTGTCATTCTAACACAAGAAAAAAATAAGAGTTCTTAGAAAATGCAATGTACAAAATAATCGTTTTTTCTCGATTACATTGTTTTTGTGATTGTTAGGAGCAGAAATTGAAATCGCGATCAAAATTTGATTAATTGCACAGCCCTAGTGCAAACTCTGTAAAACAGAAATGGCGGGGCATCGGAGCAGAACCGTAATGAGGGAACACTTGAAAAGAAAACAGGCTCGAGCAATGAACAAAGGGGACTCAGCAGGGTAAGTTACTAGTCATAGCATGCGTTGCACTTTGAAGTGAGGAATTGTTCGTCCCACCGGAGGTAGTTCTCATTTATCAAATAGCCAGTGTTTGCTTGTAAGCAATTTGTGTTTTCGCATCGCCAGCTGTAAGTCTTGCTCATTGATCTGCATGAAGGACCGCAAAACCTCTCGTCATTGACAATTCCAAGTCAGAGTTCAGCTTACGTAGCACTGACTTTGTAGTTTGACTAATCAAGTCTGTTTCCGAAGACGGCGGCTGCTTTGTAGACACCAACGCTAATGTCTTTTAAACTATATTTCTAATAAACTGTCTATACACTTACAAAGTTCACAATGCTTTGGTTAGCATGTAGGGACTCATTATGCTGCAGTGGAAGTGTGGGGCTATTTTGAGCCTTGTTTGTGATATATAATCGCAATTTATTTTCAGTGAATTTATGCACTCACAACTAGCGTTAAGGTAATTATCAGTTCACACTGAAACTGGGCACATTCGATTAGCATGAAAACATATCAGAGAGAATGGTCGACTAGGTAGCAGTGTGTTAATAACCCCTAGAATCATTGTGCCGAAGTTGTTCTTTAAGCAACAAAATTACTATTCAACATGCCCATCTCATCTTTAAGACTAAATCATAACTTGTTATTTACAACTATGTTCTATAAAAGCTGTTTCTAGAATTGTTTCGAATTATATTAACATCTCAGGTTTGTAAGGTAAAATACAAAAAAGTTAACTAAATAATTGAGCACATCTTTTGCACATGTTATAAAGCATACATTCAGGTCTGGTATTTGTTAAAATTGTCAATTTGAAATATCATTGTTTTTGTATAAATGGAAATATTATGTCTGTTTTTGTCCGATTCATCAAATAAATAATCGATCATCAAAATAATTGCTAGATTGATCAGAGAACCATCCACCAACACCTTTCACAAGAATTTATTACCTAGTCAGACTGTTGCCCATAGTTACACAAAAAACAAACAGTTCTACCAGCCACATTTAAAATGTCAACAGCAAAAAGGTATCCACCTGGTTCATTAGGGTGCACGTTTGGTGGTGAAGACTGGTAACAACACCCCATTCATAATTATTCTCAATACAGGGGCCCTACAACGCTGTGTATTCAGCCCCATCCTGGGGCCTATACTAAGAAGCAAGATAAACATGCCTTAGATTTCTTTTCATTACCTGGCTTCACTGAACTTAACAATTGCGATCTAGAAAAGAGATGTCACAACGGTGGTTATCAATTCATTAAATCAATCCAAGATTTCCCAATCTAGTGATGAGCGCGTTCACATAAAAGGGGTGGTGTGCATAAATGCCAGAGTAGATTTTGAGGAGTGTTTTGGGTCGTTGCCTTGTTGAAATACCCAGCCCTGGCATAACTTCAATAGAATCAACAGATTCCTCTACATTATTCTCAAGTATCTGCTGATATTGAGTGGAATCCATGCAACCCTCAACGTAACAAAGTGTTACAGGTTTTCAAATCAACAAAATGACAAGGGTGCCCAAATTAATGCACCTGTCTAATTGTTTTGATGCATATTGCACATTTTCTGTTAATCCAATGAACCTAATTTCACTTCAATATTTTATTTAAAATATTACGGTGTCTTTCAGTTATTTGATAGATCAAAATAAAATTGCTGATCCAAACTAGGGGTGCACCATTCCAATATTCAGTATTGTATTACAGCTTGGCTATATGCATATTGCGATACAATAATGTACTCCAGAGCCCGTTCACCTGGCAACACTAAATGGTCGCAACACGAACTCAAATGATGGCACTCGTTTTATTCATTGCAAAAAAAAATAAAATCAACAAGTAATGTCATTACACCTGCAGACACACTGTGGCAGCAGCATTGGAAACTTCCAACAGCCCAAACTTGATTAAAAGATGGTAGTGTATCGCAGGGTTTCCCGCAGTACTTTGCAGTCAAGGAGGCCACCTTAACAAGAGATGTCTGCTGCCTTGACTACGCAGTCCCAAAATAGTAAATGACATGTGAAGCAACCGAACAGCGCCATCTGGTGGTTTTTTAATGTCATTGCGCTGTCACCAGCATCCATAAGCAGTGAATGTGATTACCTATGCACATTTCAACAATGATGCTTTGGTGAGAAAGGTGCCTTGGACCACAGTTCGAATCAAAAGACCAAACTTTAATCCGATCAAAAGAGTTGGTCTCAGTCCGGCCCAAACTGAACCATATGAAAACACTAATTGGATAGTCTGGACTTTCGGACCAAATACAGGAAGCACGCCCATCTACTCACTAATCAAAAAGAGACGCAACCCATGTACGTGGTGACGACACGCCATAGGTATGTCATTGAAAGTTTGTTAGTGCGCTAGCAAAATCACTATATGAAACCAAAAAGAACGGGATCAAATGTATACAATATAATTAAACACGAACATTAGTTCAGACCTTGGTCCGAACATATAGGTGTGAAAACTCCCTTAGAATATTCAAATAACCGTACTAGGGATGCTCATTTCGGGTAATTTTCCTGACCGACAACCGGAACTCGTTAACCGATTATTAACCGTTAACTGATAAGATTATAAGATTCAATTGGCTTTAAATAAAAAAAAAATAGGCGAGTGTCTGTAACCCGTTAAATATACAAACATTTTTTTTCACGGATTTGTTTTAATGTCTAAACACCATACAGAACAGATCAACAACAGCTGCTGGGTGCACCAGCTTTGCGTACAAGTTCACTCGGGGGCAAAGTCCACACTAAACGATACGATGAAACTAGTTTGTTTCATAAAGCTGTGTCGATGTTTGGTTTCACTTTCATTTTCACACACTTAAAGTCCACACCAACCAAAATATTGTCGCCGAAAATTTGTCGCAGACGTTTTCACTTTCTGTTTTCAGTCAAAGGACATCAAGGCTACTTTCCTTTGATTGAAAACAGAAAGTGAAAACGTCTGCGACGAATTTTAGTAGCCTTGATG
>JACXGM010006276.1:0-24485 GCA_016801145.1 Umbra pygmaea | reverse complement strand
TCTGATTGGCTGTGTGATTGAGACCAGGAGACTGCTTCTGAATAATTGATGAGAATTGTGTCCACACCGGACAGGAAGAAGAGAGGGAGAGACAGACAGAGAGAGAAAGATAGAGAGAGAGAGAGAGAGAGAGAGAGAGAGAAGGGGAGGGGGAAAAGAGAGGCCAGGGGGAATGCGAGAGGAGGCAAGAGAAAAAGCAAAAACGACCAGAGAATGGAGAGATAAAACAGAAGAAATAACACACGTGAGAGCGTTGTCACTGGGTCCCCGGGGGAGTTTAGTACAGCCTGGGTGAGGTTAGTATGGTCTGGGGTACTTTAGTACAGTCTGGGGGAGGTTTGTACTTTCTGGGGTACTTTAGTTCAGTCTGGGGGAGGTTCGTACAGTCTGGGGGAGTTTAGTAAAGCCTGGCATCAGAGCCTTGTGTCTCCCCCCTGTACAAAGAAGACGATGAGATGACACACTGGGACTTTACTAGAATCTGGGTAAGTCTGAGTACAGTGTGTGTTTCTTTGGGTGTGATTTGGGTTCCCTGCTGTGGCTGATGATTAAAGTTTTGGGTCTGTGGTCCAATAATTAAAGTAACTACAAAGGAAACTGGACACTCTGGAATTTGATTTGTTTTAAAACCCAACTCGACATGCGTTTTCAGTGTTACAATTTCAGCAATGTAACATCTTACAACATTGTTATGATTCATTATGATTCATTCATGACCTTTTTGGCTGTTGTGGATGTACAGGGTATCTAATGTATGTCTGGGATGCTATTAGCCTAGCAGAGGACAGATAAATCATCAGACCACATAGCGTTGTGCAGTATATGAGAAGTTGCAATCTCCTAGTTGACAAGGTGGTGTCTTTAGTTCTGCCCTTTGCTCACCGAGTACCCCCCTGCTCCTCGCTTGTTTGGGGTAAAAGTTGGACTTGTGTTTGGTAGTAACAGTGGATTAACAGCTGTTTGCCATAACATAACCCTTATGATTTGAGAGTAGCAGTATTTTGTAATGTGCAGATGTGAAGGTCCTTCGGCCAGGGTTAGATAATAGACATACTCCTAATTATAGTATACTGTATCATAGCTATTTCCTGGCTGACCTTTTATTATCTTAACTGCCTTATTGTAGGTCAGATATTGTACACAGTTCATGACCCCTACATAATGTGTTCTGTCATGAGCAGAACTAACGTTATTTAAGTCAGTAACAGGATTGTGCCGAGGCAGGGTGTGCTCTAGTTTCCAACACAGGGCATCATTCACCGTGGTGTTCCAGCATTTAACACGATATTGGCACACGTTGAGAAAACATAGATGGTCAGTCTGTCCCTCGAGGGCAGAAGGGCAGAGCGTTTGCAGGCAAACAGCTTAAATTGAGCCTCTGGGTTTTACCTCAGCAGTCCTACTGTACCTTTTTGTTTTTATTTTGTGTGTGTTTTCTTTGAGCCTCCATTGATTGTGTGTCGGTGCTACACCCCCCTCCGAGATTCTAGACACATAATTTGCAGACTGCACATTTAGCTTGACTGTCGCTGCTGCATTTTGTGTGGTATGATTAACCTCTCGCTCACCAGTAAATTGTGTAATTTGAACCCTACAGAAACCAACACCTGCAGGAGATGTCAGAGTGACTCAGGTAGCTAACTCCACCCACCCCTCCCTCCACCCCCCCCTCATCTATCCCTGGCTCCAGCATCTGACCGCTTGTTGTTAAACCCATCCGTCGTCTGTACCTCTCCATCAGTACGCTCTGTATGCTCACAGACGCCAAACAAACTCGCACTGTGAGAAAACCGGAATGGTTTCGGATGACCAACGTTGAGTTTGTGACATTTTTGTGATTTATATTTACCCTGTGCCGGTTTCTCTTGCAGTGCGGTTTTGATTGAATCTGCCCCCGAGTCATGGAGAAAGATTATGAAGGCATTAGATGTGCTTCTGGTCGGCAGAGGCTAGACGAGTAGAGTGGAGGGTGGTCTTCGAGTGGGAGAACATCATTGGCTGCTAAATGGGTTCCATTCCAGTTATGACGAAGCATGAATTTCTGTGCTTCCCAAATGGCACCATACGTCCTATTTAGGGCACTACTTGGTTAATATTTCATTGCAAACCCCATTAGCACATACTCTTCCTGGGGCTCTGGTCGTAAATAGTGCACCAGATGGGGATTTGGTGCCTTTTGGGGCGTAGATTTTGTTTTATGGAGGTATTGATATCCACTCTTCATAGTTCTTATTTTGCATACATTATCCTGCCCACAAAGCACAGCTTATGGCTGTTATGATATGACAGAAATGGCTTTTACTTTTCGTATCACAATGTATTTGTACAGGCTTTGGACATTGTGTGTATAGACATCCAATGTTCTGAGAAATTTTACTGTGATATCTATCATGTGTGTATTTGTAATATAGTTCTGTCTTTGCAGTCTGTGAGCTGATGCATGTGTATCAGAGTGGTGTGAATAATGTTGGCGTCACAGTCAAATACAGTATTTGAAATGTATTGCTAGTCTGTGTTATCACTGCTTACTGTATTCAGCCTGGCTGTGTTTTCAGTGTAAATGTGTGGTCTGGCCTTTTATAGTTGCAAGATATTGCAATAACTACACAGGGAAATACACTATATCATCCAAAGTATGTGGACATCTGACCATCACACCAATATGAACTTGTTGGATGTCCCATTCCAAAACCATGGGCATTATTATGTAGTGCCCCCCCCCCCCCGTGGCTATAACAGCAGCCATTGTTCTGGGAAAGCTATCCAGAAGATTTTGTTTTGGGATTTTGTGCCCATTTAGTCAAAAGAGCATTTGTGATGTCAGGCACTATTGTTGGATGATAAGGCATTCGAATTCATCCCAAAGGTGTTCAGTGGGGTTGATGTCAGGCTCTGTGCAGGCCATTTCAGTTCCTCCACACCAAACTTGTCAAACCATGTCTTTATGGTCCTCGTTTTGAGCACAGGGGCACAGTCATGCTGGGGCAGGAAAGGGCCTTTCTCAAACTGTTGCCACAAAGTTGGAAGCACCAAATTGTCTAAAATGTCTTTGTTAAGATGACCCTTCACTGGAACTAAGAGGCCTTGCCCAAACCCTGAAAAACAGCCCCAGACCATTATCCATCCTCCATCAATAGTCCATCATAGTTTTGGATATATAGTGTATGGAATGATATCATGTGGAATTTTAAACTAGTCTCCACCATTGTCTAGACATTTTATCCGTCAAAGTAGTTTACACTGTGTTGTGCACCCAAGCACCAGTCTAATGTTTATCTGGTTAGATTGTGTTTTGACATATGAAGTGGCTTAGGCTTACTTGGCTAGATTACTCAAAGTGCTTATTTACACAATCAAAATTCAGAAAATGTTCTATTTGATGCCATGCCTCATAGTATTTTGATACACTAAAATCAAACAATGACAAATACTTTAATCAGTATGGTTACTTTTGTTGTTCCAGGCTTGTGTTCTGTGCGGAATAGTCTGGGGACAAGGCTTAAACATGTAACTGCTAAAAGAAAGAAATGACTGATCCCAGTGCAATCATCATTCCTTAACCCATAGGAAATCTCACCAGTTGACTTCTTAAAATGGTGAATGCCCACTGCCCATACTAATATGCACTGTTGGGCACTAATCCTCTATATATCTTCACATTGTTTAGGTCTTACCATCACTTGCTAACTCACCTGCTTTGTCCAGCCTGGGTGAACAGCAAGATGTGTATTACTTGGAAACAGAATGCTGTTCACATCATGTAGAAACTGAGGGCAACCCCTGATTGACAAGGGCCCCCAATGAGAAACATACAGTAATAAATACTATCACTACTACAACACCACTACTGCTACAACACCACTACTGCTACAACACCACTACTGCTACAACACCACTACTGCTACAACACCACTACTGCTACAAAACCACTACTGCTACAACACCACTACTGCTACAACACCACTACTGCTACAACACCACTACTGCTACAACACCACTACTGCTACAAAACACTCCTTACTGCTACAACACACTCCCTACTGCTACAACACCGCTACTGCTACAAAACCGCTACTGCTACAAAACCGCTACTGCTACAACACAGCACTACTGCTACAACACTGCTACAAAACCGCTACTGCTACAACACAGCACCACTGCTACAAAACTGCAACAGCTACAACACACCCCCTACTGTTATAACACTGCTACAAAACTGCTACTGCTACAACACACCCCCTACTGCTACAACACCGCTACTGCTACAACACTGCTACAACACGGCACTACTGCTACAAAACCGCTACTGCTACAACACACCCCCTTCTGCTACAACACTACTACTGCTACTACTACAACACACACTATACAGCTACAACACACCCCCTACGGCTACAACAATACTACTACTAAAACAGCCCTAATGCTGCAACAACACCACTACCTCAACAACACCACTACCTCAACAACACCACTACTACAACACACCCCCTATTGCTACAACACACCCCTAGTGCTACTACAACACAACATTACTACTACTACTACTACACACCACTATTACTACTAACATTGCCAGTATTGTTACTATTATTGCTGCCTGTCTAAATGACTGTTTACTGACATTCTGGTTAAGAGGGTCAGACAGGCACTAATCTTAGGTTAGTCTGGCACTTTGGTCAAGGTTATGGGTTGAACAATCTAATTGTTGGTGTGTAGCTAGGGACACCCTGACTCCAGAATGACATACCTACCTGATCAATTGATGGGTGTTTGGATTGATCCAGATAATAGCTGGCCCAATCTAATTACTCCGAGGTACAGTCGCTGACATGTTTATTAATACATTCAGCTAATCAATCATACTTAATTGTCGTGGAGAGCCTGGTCCAATTTCTCTCTGAGACCCACCTCCCCATGTGTACTTTCCCCAGTTGCTCCCTACTCCCTCTGCAGTGCACGAGTTTTGGCCAGAGCCCCCTGCGGGTGCCACCAGGGACCAGGCCTGCTTGTAATAGTGTGTTGCCAGGTCGTGCATTAGAGTGGGCGTGTGAAGGGAGGACCAAGGTGGTGATTTAGTGAGGAGATAAGCTGTCTGTAATGGTAGGGTGGAATAAAGCCCCTTTAAGTAGGACGGCAGAGACTTCTCCGTCTGACAACACACTGATAGAGCCTCACACTGTCCTGTAGAGACCGAAGACTCTCCTCTGTCTGACAACACCCTGATGGAGCCTCACACACTGTCCTTTAGAGACCAGCAGGGCTCTAATCTGCTCCTCCTGTCTCTCCACTCCTCTATTTATCACTCTGAGGCTTCGCTGTTCACTCCGACAGAGAAGAGGAGGGGGGAGAGTTAGGAGAGGAGGGCCAGAATATAAATGTATGCACTTCCTTCTGTAAGTCGCTGTGGATAAGAGTGTTTGCTAAATGTCTCAAATATAAATGTAAATGTAGAAGCCAAGGAACCAGTGAGAGGAGGATGGGCATTTTCCCTCTGGCACTCTCTCTACTTCCCTCCATATTCTCTCTCTCTATAACACTGTCCATCTCTCTCGTTTTTTCTTCGATATCCTTCATCCTGAATGTTCTCTTCCTGTCTTCTTTCTCTATATCTCAACCCCTCCCACTCTCATGCTCCTCCCATCCTCCTCACAACACCAGGGGACAGTCATCTAGAGGTAGAAGAGCTAATGTTTAGCAGACACACACTGTGATTCTTTCAATCACTCAGATGGAGATGGGCCACAGCGGAATGGCCCCAACTGCTGTGTTAGGGTGCCTCCGTGTGGCAGGAGGCAAAACTGCAGTCCAACTAAAATGTTCATATGGACAATTGTTTCTTTTTACTCTTGCTTTATTTATTGAACACGTGGGTGGGAAATTGGAGGGAGTTTAGGTATAATATGTTTTAAAACCTTTTTTTGTAAAACCCTGAAAAATGTAGTAATAATAATAAGACGGTGTGTGGTATATGTTAGGCAGGTCAAGTCATTGTGGATTATTTGGACACAGTGCTTAAAATTGGTGTATTGGCAATACATCACAAATCTCAGGACACCTAAATGCACTTATAAAGTGGGTGGTTCAAAGTTGATTGTTGATTGGCGTATAACATTGGTATACAAAACCACATACGTAATATGTCATCTGTGGGATTTGTTATATATTGTCAATATACCACTGCTATGTGCTGTGTCCAGACACACCAAGAACAGCTCCACATCATGGTATATTGGCCATATATAAATCCGGCGGTTTGAATCCTGAATGCTGATTAGCTAATAGCTGTGGTATATGAGGCCTTATAAACGACGTGGATTGAATCCTGAAAGCTGATTTGCTGATAGCAATATTGGTAATATACTAAATCTAAACGCTGGGCACTCCGCGATGCATCGAGCCTACCAGCTTTTAGTTTTGCTTAATTTGCCATATTCCACACCCACTTGTTCCTTGCTTTCATACACTCCAGCCAATCAGCATTCAGGATTCAATCCACGTGGTTTATACAAGACTTTATACCATGCATATGATGATAAATAATGATTATATTTTAGTGTTTACATTGTTAAAAAGCTTTTATTAGCAATAAGGAACATCAGTTGTTTGTGGTCTGTGGTCACTAAACCACAGCTAAGAGCTCTTCAAAAGACTTACTGAAGTACTGGACTGTAGGCTAGGCTGACCTCTGTAACTGTGTGTGTTTCTAACAGTCAAACTAGCTTGAAATAAGTGTGTGTGTGTGTGTTTCTGTCACGTAGCCCTGCTGTCGTCGTGGTGCGAGGAGCTGGGGCGCCTCTTGCTGCTGCGTCACCAGAAGAGCCGACAGAACGAGCAGTCTCAAGGGAAAGGCCCCATGCAGCCTAGTATGAACACCATCAAGACCCCTGGTGGACTCTCACATGGGTCAGTGTGTGTCTGTGTGTCTGCATGTACGTGTGTGTACGTGTGTCTGTTTGTACGTGTGTGTCTGTGTGTCTGAATGTACGTGTGTGTTTGCCTGCGTGTATGTCCATGTGTGCGGGTGTGTGTCTGCATGTACGTGTGTGTCTGTGTGTCTGCATGTATGTGTGTGTTTGCCTGCGTGTATGTCCATGTGTGCGGGTGTGTGTCTGCATGTACGTACGTGTGTGTGTGTGTGCGTGTACGTGTGTGTTTGCCTGTGTGTATGTCCATGTGTGCTGGTGTGTGTCTGCATGTACGTGTGTGTCTGTGTGTCTGCATGTACGTGTGTGTTTGCCTGCGTGTATGTCCATGTGTGCAGGTGTGTGTCTGCATGTACGTGTGTGTCTGTGTGTACGTGTGTGTGTGTACTTGCGCAAATGTGTGTGTCTACTGCACAGTAATAGATTAATGTGTGTGTACTGTACAGTGTGAAATCCATACAGTAATTGGTTAATTTGTGTTTATACTTGTTCTGTAGTGATGGGTCATTTCCCTATGACTCAGTTCCATGGCAACAGAACACGAACCAGCCTGCAGGGTCGTTGTCAGTGGTTACCACTGTATGGGGTGTGACCAACACGTCACAGAGTCAGGTAAGACAGAAACACACTCATATCCCACGAGCAACCTAGGGACAGGTTGTTCTGTCATATTCTCTGATGGCTCAGCTAAACTGGTCACCGTATTGTTTTTACCAGGCTGTTTGTTTGGGGTTAGGGGCATATAAAGATGTCTGGACATCTTTCAGTTTAGCTCTTGTTGACATCCCGGACATCGAGTTGCCAAACTCTGTTTGAAAAGCAACTATCATTAGAGTCAAACAAAACAAAAAAATCAATCAGCTGATTTGAACTTTGACTCGTGTTTCTTCAGGTGCTGGCTAACAGTTCAAGCCATATGAACACAGGAGGTAACCCCATGGGTCAGGGAATGTCTGGGGGTCCGGCGGGCCTCAACTCGCCCCAGTTCCCCGGGCAGCAGCAGTTCCCAGCCAAGGGAGGCCAGGCCCAGGGTTACATGCAGCAGGGCATGTATGGTAGGCAGGGTTACCCGGCTGGAGGAGGCTACAGCGGGAGGTAAACACACACACTTGTGGTTAGCACACACACACAAACATGCTTAGTGGGTTTCTATACTACACACACACACACACACACACACACACACACACACACACACACACACACACACACACACACACACACACACAGGGCTGTCTGACAGTGTTTGTGTTCTCCAGTTACCCAGGGGGTCCTAACACGCCCCCAGGGGGGATGGGCTTGCCCCAACACTCCCGGCAGCCTGGGGACTTCACCCAGCCTGCAGCCGCTGCTGCTGCCGCCGCTGTTGCTGCTGCTGCCGCCACGGCAACTGCCACAGCAACGGCTACTGTGGCAGCCATGCAACAGGAGAACCAGAACAAGGAAATGAACCAGTATGGACAGGTATTAGACCCCTCCTCCTACACACACACACACACACACACACACACACACACACACACACACACACACACACACACACACACACACACACAAAACACACACACACCAGTTCTGTGTTCCAGGTTGTTTACAGTTGGACACTAATTATATTTATATACCGATTTGTATTTCTGTCTTGCAGATGTGTTCCTCCTTCCAGATGGGCCCCGCCCAGGGCTACAACAACCAATTCATGAACCAGCCTGGTCCCAGGGGGCCCCCTGGAGGCATGAACCAGGCCATGAACAACCCCAGCATGGGAGGGCCTCCCATGGGCATGAACCAAACCCGGGCCCCAGGCATGGGGCCTTTCGGGGGCCACAGCCAGAGGCCCCCCCAGCAGGGCTACGGAGGCCCCAGGCAGGCCATGCCAATGCAGGTCATGAAAAGGCCCTACCCTGGAGAGGTGAGTGTAATAGTGTGTGTGTGTGTGTGTGTGTGTGTGTGTGTGTTTGTGTGTTCATGTGTTTGTATGTATGTGTGTTTGTGTGTCTGTTTCCTTTGAATACTGTATTACACTCCAATTAATGTGCTGTTCATTCCTTTAACCTTCATTCTGATGCCTATCGTCCTTGCAGCAGAACTATGGGGGGCAGCAGTATGGTCCTAACGGTCAGTTCCCACCTCAGCAGGGCCAGTACCCCTCTGCTAATTCCTCCAGACCAATGCCCTCCCCCAACTACCCCGGCCAGAGGATGCCCGGTGGGCCAGGACCGGGCCAGTACCACCCACAAGGCATGCCCATGGGACAGTTCTACAAGGTGACCCCTCCCTCACACTGAGCCTCTGCAACCCTCTGTCACATTAACAGAACCATTTAACCTTTAACAAGGAATGTCTGTTTCATTCACAGCAAGAGCCATTCAACGGCCAGAACACCAACTTCTCCGGAGGAGGATACCCCTACGGCCAAGGCAATGGGGTGCGCGCTCTACTTTCTTGACCTGTCTAACCGCAAACAGCTATTTGATTCTTCAATGTCATGAATTCCATTTAACACTGTTATATCAATCCTCAATGTCAGAGTGTTCATTTAACACAATTATTTCAATCCTCAATATCACGGCATTCATTTAACAGTTATGAATGTCATGGTTTTCATTTATCACAGTTATTCGATTATTCAATGTCACGGTGTTCATTTAAGCTGTATCACTTCTTCCCCTCTCGCTGTCTCCATGGATGCAGGCCCCCAGGCCGGGTAACTACCCACACTCCCCCGTACCTGGCAACCCCACGCCCCCAATGACTCCAGGAAGCAGCATGCCTCCGTACCTCTCACCCAACCAGGACGTCAAGCCCCCTTTTCCCACGGACATGAAACCAAACATGACAGCACTTCCACCTCCTAGTGAGTAGTTACAGGAGCATCCACAGATGAACAACCCTAACTTTAACCACTTTATCCTAAACCTAACCCTTACCCTCAACAGTACTGTTTTACAATTAACCTTACCTGTAAGAGAAAAATAACCTAATGGCAAAATGTCTCTACAAGATCACCTTTTGTTACTCTTCATGCTGGAATTGTTGGTCCTCACCAGAATAGTAAAACACACATAATGCCAACGGGGCTAGTCTGCAGACTGTACAGCATAGCTATTGCAGTCCATCAGTAGCACTTTATATATCTGTAGCTAAACAAGGCACGCACATTTCTGTTTAGAACAGACTAGTTCACTATCAGGGTTGAAATAAATTCTATTTTAATTCCAGTAAGTTCAGGAAGTAAACTGAAATTATTATTACAATTAACTTCAATACTTTTGAAATGAGAGTATTTAAATTTATTTTATTACTGGAATTCAAATGGTGAGCCCAACCTGAATAACCGCTGCCTGCTGCCCTACTACCAGGATGTGTTGACTGTTACTGTATACCCATAGTATTGACCAGCCACACAGTGATGTCCCGGTGCCCCAGCCACTGTCTCCTGTATGCGTGACTGTTAATAAACCAGTGTCCAACTCTGACCCCACTACCACAGATACAGTAAAAAGGAAAGCTGACGTCCTGTCTCCCTGTCCTGTCTCTCCGCTCCAATCAGCCAATCCCAACGAAGAGCTGCGGTTGACGTTCCCAGTCCGGGACGGCGTGGTGTTAGAACCGTTCCGGTTGGAACACAACCTTGCCGTCAGTAACCACGTCTACCACCTACGACCATCGGTACACCAGACCCTCATGTGGAGGTAAGCCACAGAGACACTCAAACACTCGGTACACCAAACCCACATATCTGTTCATAGTTTCAGAATCATTAATATAGGTGTCCCACAAGGTTTGGTTTTGGGTCCTTTTGTCATTTTTTACATAAATGGTACCTGTAACTGTGAGGAAATTCTTTTCTTTGCTTATGACATTGCTAAATGCTGAAGCTCCATCTCTTGCTCAAGCATTCTCCTTCAGTCAAATTTTCAGTTGCCACAAAATGCACGTCTAGACATTCAGATTGTGCTAAATGCAAGTAAAATGCAGTATAACCTATTTGCGAGGTCCACATTTCTAAACATGTCTACCCTCAACAGTGTGTTTTAGAATGGTTGGATGATATTCTCTCTTTTAATACAAATACTACTGAGCTGGTAAAAAAGTTAAACTTAAGATTTGTTTTAGTTTTTTATGGAACTAAATCTTAACCAATGAAATCAGGCTTGCCAGAGTTTACCTGAAACACAGTACAATGCTGGTGTATTCTGAAGCTCTATTTCTTTGTCCATCTAGGTCAGACCTGGAGCTGCAGTTCAAATGTTATCACCATGAAGACCGACAGATGAACACTAACTGGCCTGCCTCTGTCCAGGTCAGACACACACACACACAGACACAGAAACATGTTTGGTCAACATTATTGACACCGTCCATCTTGTAAAATGTCTCCTGATTAAACAGTGTGTAGTGACACAGCTTTTGTCTACACTACTGGTCAAAATGTTTACAACACCCAGATGTTTTCATGTTTTTTATACAAATTCATGAAGGTGGCAATACATTGATTAAAATACGGCAGAAGCTATTTACACCCGGGGTGTAAATTGCCCATGTGTCTGTGCTTTTTGCACCCAGGTGTCCCATAGCCAACTACCCAAGTGTAAATACTTAACTAATCCCACCCCAATACAATTTGCATTGACCTACATTTACTTTGACTATTACATGGTAAGCACCCTATGAATACTCTCTATGTAACACTAACCCTAAACTTAAACATGACCTAACAATAACACTAACCCCAAACTTAACCATTAATCAAACCAATAATAGAATCAATCCTTGTAACCATTGAGGCACGTAGCTATTGACTTTTGTATCCTTTGGTGCCGTTGATAAGCAAAGCTATCCGTTATGCATTATGTCATTTATTTAGGTCGGTGTAAATGGCTGATTAGCCGCCGTGTGGCTATTCTCACCTGGGTGCAAATAGACACTCCGTTAAAATATATATCCATAACATTACCAATGTTGTAAATACAGTGCCTTGCGAAAGTATTCGGCCCCTTGAACTTCTCGACCTTTTGCCACATTTCAGGCTTCAAACAAAGATATGAAACTGTAATTTTTTGTGAAGAATCAACAACAAGTGGGACACAATCATGAAGTGGAACGAAATTTATTGGATATTTCAAACTCTTTTAACAAATAAAAAACTGAAAAATTGGGCGTGCAAAATTATTCAGCCCCCTTAAGTTAATACTTTGTAGCGCCACCTTTTGCTGCGATTACAGCTGTAAGTCGCTTGGGGTATGTCTCTATCAGTTTTGCACATCGAGAGACAGACATTTTTGCCCATTCCTCCTTGCAAAACAGCTCAAGCTCAGTGAGGTTGGATGGAGAGCGTTTGTGAACAGCAGTTTTCAGTTCTTTCCACAGATTCCCGATTGGATTCAGGTATGGACATTGACTTGGCCATTCTAACACCTGGATATGTTTATTTGTGAACCATTCCATTGTAGATTTTGCTTTATGTTTTGGATCATTGTCTTGTTGGAAGACAAATCTTCGTCCCAGTCTCAGGTCTTTTGCAGACTCCATCAGGTTTTCTTCCAGAATGGTCCGGTATTTGGCTCCATCCATCTTCCCATCATTTTTAGCCATCTTCCCTGTCCCTGCTGAAGAGAAGCAGGCCCAAACCATGATGCTGCCACCACCATGTTTGACAGTGGGGATTGTGTGTTCAGGGTGATGAGCTGTGTTGCTTTTACGCCAAAACATAATGTTTTGCATTGTTGCCAAAAAGTTAGATTTTGGTTTCATCTGACCAGAGCACCTTCTTTCAAATGTTTGGTGTGTCTCCCAGGTGGCTTGTGGCAAACTTTAAACAACACATTTTATGGATATCTTTCAGAAATGGCTTTCTTCTTGCAACTCTTCCATAAAGGCCAGATTTGTGCAGTATACGACTGATTGTTGTCCTATGGACAGACTCGCCCACCTCAGGTGTAGATCTCTGCAGTTCATCCAGAGTGATCATGTGCCTCTTGGCTGCATCTCTGATCAGTCTTCTCCTTGTATGAGCTGAAAGTTTAGAGGGACGGCCGGGTCTTGGTAGATTTGCAGTGGTCTGATAATCCTTCCATTTCAATATTATTGCTTGCACAGTGCTTGGGATGTTTAAAGCTTGGGAAATCTTTCTGTATCCAAATCCGGCTTTAAACTTCTCCACAACAGTATCTCAGACCTGCCTGGTGTATTCCTTGTTCTTCATGATGCTCTCTGTGCTTTCAACGGACCTCTGAGACTGTCACAGAACAGGTGCATTTATACAGAGACTTGATTACACACAGGTGGATTTTTTTCATCATCATTAGTCATTTAGGTCAACATTGGATCATTCAGAGATCCTCACTGAACTTCTGGAGAGAGTTTGCGGCACTTTAAGTAAAGAGGCTGAATAATTTTGCTCGCTTAATTTGTCAGTTTTTTATTTGTTAAAAAAGTTTGAAATATCCAATAAATTTCGTTCCACCTCATGATTGTGTCCCACTTGTTGTTGCTTCTTCACAAAAAATTACAGTTTTATATATTTATGTTTAAAGCCTGAAATGTGGCAAATGGTTGAAATGTTCAAGGGGGTCGAATACTTTCGAAAGGCACTGTATCTATCCCTGCTGGAACTGATTTACCAGCATTCAGGGGCAAGAAGCTTATAGAAACATATTGGAGGCTGTCATTGTTGCCAAGGGGTTGTGCAACCAAATATTAGAGAAGGGTGCATTTAATGCCGTCTGGGATATAGTTTGTTTCTTCTGGGAAATCACTAAATGTAAGTTGAAAAGGCATCTTTTTTGTTCAATATCTTTGTACATCATAATAAAACATGCTGATAATAAAAGTAGGTACATTTCCAAATATTTCTGAAGATATTGTACATGACAACATATTCAAGGGTGGCAATAATGTTAACCAGAACTCTGTTTATGTGAGTATGTGTGTGTGTGTATAGAAATGTACACACATGCACGTGAATGCACACACACAGACACACTTCGAACTGTATTTCCTTTCTGCTCATATATAGGTCAGTGTCAACGCCACGCCCCTTACCATCGAGCGGGGTGATAACAAGACGTCCCATAAACCATTGCACCTGAAACATGTCTGCCAACCTGGGAGAAACACCATCCAGATCACCGTGACAGCCTGCTGCTGTGTGAGTAACAACACGCCCAGGGCTGTCTTCCATCATCTGCTGCTTCAGGTGTATCGGTCAAACATCACCCTAGTTGGGGGGGGGGTATCTTCAGCAGGTTTTATGTGATGTCATCATACTGTAGCAACTCTTTCTGGGAGGGAACGTTTACATAAATGTACATTTTGCAGTGGTTGTTGATCCGGTCTGCATTGTGATGGCGTAGTTAGGTTTAGGGAGCGGGCATGAGCTGTCATTCACAGCCGTTTACACTTCCTGTCAAGATCAATACTCTGAACTGTCTCAACCAATCACAGCATCACAATGTAGATAATTCACTTGAAGTCTTTATAATCCATTATTTATGTTCTTATGTAGTTGCAAATGTATTGAAGTATGTGTCTTTCTGACTTGTCTTTCTCTGTGTGCAGTCTCACCTGTTTGTTCTGCAGCTGGTGCACCGGCCGTCCGTACGCTCCGTCCTGCAGGGGCTGCTTAAGAAGAGACTCCTGCCAGCTGAACACTGCATCACCAAGAGTATGTTACCATCATTACACAGCCCTTACCCTGTTTAACTGAATACATCTACTGCACTTCTGTCTGCATCACCAAGAGTATGTTACCATCATTACACAGCCCTTACCCTGTTTAACTGAATACATCTACTGCACTTCTGTCTGCATCACCAAGAGTATGTTACCATCATAACACAGCCCTTACCCTGTTTAACTGAATACATCTACTGCACTTCTGTCTGCATCACCAAGAGTATGTTACCATCATTACACAGCCCTTACCCTGTTTAACTGAATACATCTACTGCACTTCTGTCTGCATTATCAAGACCACTGCATGTTAAAATACTTGTATTGGACTATAGCCTTAATATATCCATACTTCTTTAATCCAGTATTCATATACCATTACTATAGCCTTATTATACCCTTACAGTAGGCTTTATAACCTCTAATCCAGTATTCATATATCATTACTATAGCCTTACTACATCCTCTAACACAGTCTAAATAAAAGCTTTGACTATACAAGTCACCACTATAATATTGTAATATAGAGCAAAGTTTAATGAAACTATTACTACATCAATCCTGTGAAAGTATGATTTCCCACCAGTCTGTTCACGTCTGATTTGTAATCGCTCCGTCTCCCCTCTCTCCAGTTAAGAGGAACTTCAGCAGCGTAGCAGTCTCATCTGGTAACACCAATCTTAACGGGGAGGACGGCGTTGAGCAGACCGCCATCAAAGTCTCGCTCAAATGTCCAATCACATTCAGACGCATCCAGCTACCAGCCCGGGGGCACGACTGCAAACACGTACAGGTAGGATGACCTCAGTGCTTTCTAACTGCACGATCAGACAGACTGAGCGGGCATATATTTAAAAATGTATAAATGAAGAATCATTTAACAGAACATAGGTATATATCCTTCCATCATCTCAAGGTTGACTACTATTTCTCTCACCACAATAACACAACAGAAATGTTTGGGTTTTGTCAACTTCCTGAACTTAGTACTGGTGTCTAAGAGACAATATGAATTAGAGAATTAGATTAACAACTGTAAGCACTGAGCACTAAACATACAGAATCCCACTGCACTAAATCTCTCCAGGCTTCGGAAGAAAGTAATCATTTTTTATCCATTCATTGTTTTAACTACAGATTTTCAGACACCTCCTATAATCAATTTGTCATTGCAGAGTACAAAACCATGGCAACAAAATGTAGTTTATCATCTAACCCCAAGATACTATTCACAGTTGATTTCAGTGATGACTTTTTACCTGTCAGTTTAATGATGTCAACATATCTATCACACCTTCACATTTGACCTGGTCATTCAAAGTGTCAAGGTTGTTTTATAATGTGTTTGGGCCCCTTGTGGTACTGGTGTTTTGTATGAAGATGGTAGGGTTGCAAAAGTGTACAGCTAGAAATTTAGACCAGGAGGACGTACACTTTATAAGTTATTTCAGCCACAGAAGCCAACTGCTATGCTCACTTTTAGTGGATAAGCATGGTTTGGAGTCCAGACGTCTGTAACGTCATACAATATTCTACAGTTTATGAAACATTTATTTTTTGTCTTCCACAGTGTTTTGATCTGGAGTCATATTTGCAGCTAAACTGTGAAAGGGGGACGTGGAGGTGTCCAGTATGCAAGTATGTCATGACCATTACCAGTCTGTTTTGACAAGAAAGACATGTCTCAATTTACTAATGTTTTCTTCATCCTCATTCCTCTCCGCACAGTAAAACAGCGTTGTTAGAGGGACTAGAAGTAGACCAGTACATGTGGGGGATACTCAACGCCATCCAGAAGTAAGTTCTATTCTTCCTCAACAGACATTTGCCTTTGACCGACTGGTTTAGTTGGTCATTGAGTGCTTCAGTGTCACAGCTGAGGACAAAAAATGTACACAAGGATAAAGCGCTTAGGCACAAAGAGAACACAAATGCTCATTATTGGAAATATCAATGAAGGATTTAAAAATACTCTTTATTTAGGAAGACAATATCTTCCAACGTGCTGTCAGTGCCTTAAAACAAATGTAGGAAAAGAGTCAGTGTTGTTATCCTTGCCGGGGTCATTTATATTGTAACTAGGGTGCCAGTCAGTAATATTGTAACTAGGGTGCCAGTCATTAGTATTGTAACTAGGGTGCCAGTAATTTATATTGTGACTAGGGTGCCAGTAATTTATATTGTGACTAGGGTGTTAGTAATTTTGATTCACCCTGATTCATAATGGTTACATTACAGTACATCAAGTTACAGTTAAGCACTGTAGCAAGAAATGTACCAACAAATATTTAGGAAAATATATATTTCTATGTATTTGTGGATGTTTTTTTTGCATGTACTGTACTTGCACTTTTTGCATGTATCCTCAAAAGAGACTAAAACGAGCAGTGTGAGTTCAAGAACTTTCTAAAACTACACTATGTAGTATGCAGTATTACTATTCATTCATGGCCAACTGATGACTTTAAATTTCCATTCTTTTCATAGTTCAGAGTTCGAGGAGGTGACCATTGATCCAACATGTAGCTGGCGGCCAGTGCCCATCAAGTCTGACCTCCATATTAAAGAAGACCCAGATGGACCGCTGGCCAAGCGCTTCAAGACCATGAGCCCCTCTCAGATGACCATGCCCAATGTCATGGAGATGATCGCCCAGCTGGGCCCTGGCCCCTCCCATTACCCATCAGGCCCTGCTCAGCATGGCGGGGGTGGCGCCGGGGGAAACCCAGGGGAATACGGTGGACCGAGAGGTCCAGGTAAAGACCAACTTCAGAATCAAGATGTTTATGAAATGGAGCAGGGATTCCAAAGCAACTACAGTCATAATGAAGTTGATAATTACTTTATTTTGTTTTTCTGTGCTGCTAGGCAACAGTTACCATGGCCACGGTAACTTTGACTTCCCACACGGTAACCCCTCGGGTGGGGGAGTTGGACCGAGAGGAGGGGGCGGTTCCCCCCTGAGTGACTTCATCCACCCCCCTCAGCTTTCACACCCTCCAGACATGCCAGGGGGGCTCCTATCCCAGGACAAACCCCTGAGTCATGGACTGAACGACCCGGTAAGTCCCCTCCACCTCCAGCAGCGTCACTCACAGAGCTGCTACCGATCCTCCTAATGAAGTGGGGACCACAGTCCCACAGATCCAGGTGCACTTTACAAAATACAGAATAGACACACTGTACATGCACAGCAGTGGAGGCCCGTGAAACTTAACTGAGGAGAATCGACTTATATTAGACTGGAGTAAATGAAATGGAGTTCAACACATTAAACCCAGTGTGAGATACCATTACATTTCCTCCATTTCAACCATTGATGTGAGCCCGTTTCTTTATTAAGTTTCACCAGCCTCCACTGCGGCACGGTATGGTTTATCACCTCCTGTACTCGTCGTGTTTCATTAAAGCACCTGGACCACGTTAGCTCTGGCATTGTGATAAGCATGTGTCGGCAGCCTTGCTCGTGTCCTCTGTCTGCATGTCAGCTCAGAGCTTTGTAAACACATGCTCCCTCCTCTGCCTCTCGTCCTGTTTCTCCACTTTTCCGTCCAACATTTTCCTCCCCCCTCTCTCGCTCTCCCTTCCTCCCCCCTCTCTCTCCTCAGATGACTCACTCTTCCACTGACCAGTCCCATAATTCCATGCAACAGCAAAGCTTGCACGCGCCTCCTCACCCCAGCAGCCAATCCTTGCATCACAGTGGCAGCCATTCAGGGCAGTCGCTACATCACGGCGGCCAATCGTCGCAGCCCGCTCGCCAACAGGCCCCGCCTCCCCAGCCGCAGCAAGGCCCAAACAGCCACCCGCATGGCGACCTGAACTTTAACCCCTCTGGCATCGAAGGTCAAATGAGCGGTGACATGCCTGAGCCCTCCCTAGATGTAAGTGTGACATCATTTTGGTGATTGTGCGAACCAATACAACTATTTGGAATATTATTAGTATCCCCGTTTAGTTTCTGCCAAAATCAGCAACGACCAATCCTGGAGTCCAGATAAAACGTGATGTAATAAAGCACAATAATGGATACTTTTTAAAGCGATTAAATACAATCTTTACTCACCTGTTCCAGTTGTTTTGTATGATCAGATCCTCAAATCCGATTTAACAAAAGCAAAGATTTTCCTTTCAACTGTGTCCTAATCTACATTCAGACGGAAAACAAGTCTCTCTTAGTTAACAAATCTTCATCCATTCAGGTAATGAATGGGCTCATTGGGCTGCCAAACCTATCAGTTTTACCCAAAGTCCTTTGCTTTTTGTTTTGTGACCTGTTAAGTTTTAGATTTGTTAATATCCTGCAGACCTTTCGCTTATCTTTTAGCTAGTGTTAGCTTCGTCTCCTAAAGCTTCTCTCATGGCCTTGCGCTGGTTTGATGTCAGCAGCAAATCTAATACATTTTGTTGTTTTAACAGACTTTTAATTAAAATGAGAAGTCTAATGACTATGTATTTTCATTCTTGCTGTAAGAGCCAATTTGGGTCACGGGTGCTTGTTATGGTTTGGACAGTTCCATTCCTGTCCACGAGGGTCACTTTGGTGGCAAACATGTAAGGGCATCTGCAAAGCCATAGTTTTTTTGTTAATAATGTGTGGATGGTGTTTGGGAATTCACGGCTCTTGCCGCAATCAGACTAGCTCAAATAAATGTAAGAAAACACTGAATACAAGGGAAAAGACAACATGGACAAAACGGGCAACTCTACGGATCAACAGTGATACATTGAAGGTAACCGCTTAGCTACATTTCAGGCACGTGGGGAACATTCATTAACTACCACCCACTGGCTCTGTGACTACTCTAATTGGCTACTTAGGTTTAGATTTTATGAAGCACCACACTTCCCTTTCTTTGGTATCACTCTCACTCTTCTCTCTCTGTGTCGGGTTCTGCAGTTGCTTCCAGAGTTGGCCAACCCAGATGAGCTGCTGTCCTATCTGGACCCACCGGATCTGCCGTCCAACAGCAACGACGACCTCCTCTCCCTCTTCGAGAACAATTAACCCTCTGCCTCCTCGCGTCTCAAGCCAAACCACACACACGTACACACACACACCCAGGCTGTGTCCAACCAGCTAGACTCTCTGGAGACACACCATTGTCCTCATATGCATCTGTAGTGGAGACGCTTCCCTGGTGAACCCACCCAATGTGTAGTGCACTTCCCTAAGTGATGCGTACCCAGGGTTTAGAGTTCAAACCCTCAGTCAAGTCACGACTCCTACACACTTTGGTTCAAATGCCGTCAGGCCGCACAAACACATACACACACACCGTTTTGTGAAAAGTGGCATAGACGTGTAGGTGATATAGGAGCAACGCTGACTTCCTCCATCAGAACTGAGATCATCATGAAGTGGAGGACAGCCTGGGCGTCCAGGAGTGGACACTGTGTGTGACAGAGACAGGAAACAGGAAATGCACTCATGACCTCACTTCCTTTTCCTCACGCACACTCTTTCTTATATACTGACTCTTTACACTCCTTCGTTGCAGAGCTCCTCTGGCCAACAACACTACGTAGACAGCCATGTTGGCTTTCTGGCCCTTCAGTGATATATCTCTTGACTTTTTGAACAAAAACTGTGCAGCTAATAATAAAGTTCTACGTGTATGTCCCCACACAGAGACAGAGCTTTGTGTGGGCCTTTCATTTAGGAGTTGTTGTTGTAGCATTTTATTTTTAATTGTTCTTATTTTCCCCTTATAAAAAACAAAGAAAAAAAGACACGCATCACAAGGAAAAGTCAAATTTTTCTCCTGGTCGGTGTTTCTATCTTTTCTCTTCTGACGTGTGTTCTTCCAAGGCCTGACCCAATCAGACCCCAAGGTTTCACCCCCGACTATTGACCTACAGTGTGTACTTATGACCTCTGACCTCAGTGTGTTTCCAATGGAACTTCAAGTCAGTAAGGACTGGATGTGTTTTATCCAGCCTCCTGGGGAACAGCAATCAGATCCACACATCACTTACTAGCAGGGCTGTGAGAAGACAGGCCTAGGCCACTGAACTAGTGTCCTAACACGACGCTGCTAGCACGCCCAACCTAGCCTACAGATGTCTGTCTATCATGATATTACATTGCATCATTTTTTTTCTGGGTTACAATTATCAAAAGTGTGCGTGTGCATGCGTGTGTGTTTCTGGTTGTGTTTGAGTGAGAGAAAGTAACTGAGAGACTTCAAGAGAGTATGAAAACAAAAGAGAAAAGTCCGTCCCTATTTAGTCTATCATAGCCAAACACAGCTAGTGTTGCAGAGGATAGTCGCCCACGATAATAGAGCCATATTGCCTGTTTCTCTCCCTGTTTGCCACAAGTCTTCCTTTGTTCAACAGGACTTCATTTGCTCCTGTAACCATACTGTAAGATTTGGCCATGTGTATAGTGGTGCATGTGTGCCAATGGCCTTACTTCTAGATTAGATGGAAAGATTCTTGTTATTAAAGGTTTCTAGCTTTTGCATATTTTTACCCATTGTGTATTCATTTAGCTTGAAAAGTAAGGATTGTGGTTTATGGTAATGTGTTGTCCAAATGTTTCTGTCCATTTAGGGTCCACTTTTAATTTTGTTGGAAAATGGGCAAATGTGTCCATCACCAAAGTTATCCCATAGTTTGTAGGTGTTCGCTTGGACATCTACTTCAATGTAAGAATGTTGGCTTGGACATCTGCTATCATTTATGAATGATACCCATTATGCTAAAAGCTTATACCTAGAGAACCCATCCTTTTTTATTTTTGTACAACACAAACTCATAAGGTGTATTATTCTATTCTCATAACTTTTTTCATATTGTGCTCCTATTTTAAATTATTATTTTGTTTATCTATTCAGCGACTGTGTGAAATTTTACAGTTATTTGGATTACATCAGATCATGTAGCCAACAAAATGAAATCGAAGATTCCTACATCATATGATGGATATTGCTATAACTTAGGAATGGTCCCCAATGCTGGTTGAATCGCCTGAACACAAATTACCTTGTTATCCTGTAGTCTGTCTGTGTGTCGGTGTGTCATAGACAAAGCACTGCCACTGCGAGGTATTCCTAACCCCACTGTCCTGTTTGTCTGTAGCTCTGTAGAAGTGATTCTGGAGTCTGGCTTATCAACATTACCCTCTGTAGTCCACACTGTAGCTGTACACTCAGTGGACATGGGCGGAGTGTGTTAGAGGATGCAATGTATTTTCATTTAGAAAATGGGAGATGAGCTCACCCTTCATAACAATGTGATAGGAAAGAGAGGAGAGGCCGATGGGTCGAAGCCTAAGGGATGTACATAATGTAAATGACAAATAGAGACACATTAACTTACAGAAATGTAGAAATGTTCCCCATGCAGGGAACAATGATGCATATTGTGTATTTAGAATTTGTAAAGTTTGCATCCTTCTGTCAGAAGAGACTGTTGAATTGTGGGAAAAGGAGTCCTTGATAGTCTGCACAGTTCTCTCTCCCGACCACACTTGTTCATTTATGTAAGATACTTTATTATCTACTCCTCAAACATGGGTGAGTTGGAAAAAGAAAAAAAGACATTTGTTTCCCTTTGTGTAAAATTCAAATTCTGTGTATTTCTCTATTACCTGTGTACTTTATAAAGGTGCTACAATAATTAAATAATAAAGATTTTGAGGTTTAAATCGGGACGTGGGAACCAGAAGTGGTTTCTAAAGATTGTTAATACCAAATTCACAGTTTGTACAATTTTGGCAAATCTACAATTTTTACACAATTAGGCAAAACCTATTACTTCCAAGGTACAATCTGAAGTGATTGGCACACCAAGTGACAGTTGTCTTTTTTTGTTTTGTACATCCTGTGTACAATCATTTCATATTATAAACTGGTCAGAAAAAAATGAATTGTGATTTTTAGTCTTGCATTACTGTATGTAGTTAGATGTGACATCCTAATATTTATCTAATAAATATGTATTCAGATGAAAGTCATGCATCAGGTTTTCTAAAGTGTCTTCTTTTCCTTATAAATTCTAACATTAACATAAAATCCAACATAAACATATATAACCTTCCTTATATAGCACTATATTAAATCCCTCCAATATGGTATCCATGGTTTCTGTGTCCCTTTGACCCCCCACAGAAACATGGAGACAACACCAAGCACAGCAGTCTCAAGTTCATTGTTGACAGCAACAAGAATAACAAGATACAGTTGTGCACATATGTTTGAACACCGTGGCAGAAATTGTGAAATTTCAGCATTGATTTTGACAATATGACTGTTCATACAAAACATCTGACTGTAATGGAAGGATAGTGATCATATAAAGCTATTAATTATCACATAGTGGTTGGCTCCTTTGGAAACCATACTGATAACAGAAATGCCCCTGATCAAAAGTTTACATACCCTTGAATATTTGGCCTGGTTACAGTCCAACAAGGTGACACACAGGTTAAAATGGCAATTATAGGTTAATTTCCTACACCAATGGCATTTTGGACTGCATTTTTGGTAAATGGACTGCATTTATATAGCGCTCTTTCTGACCAATGGCCACCAAAGCGCTTTACAGATCCTCACATTCACCCATTCATTCACACATTCACCCATTCATTCACACATTCATACATTTCGATTTGCAGTTAGTGTCTGTGTAGAAATAGTCCAAGAGTGTTAGCTCTCACGTGGATGCCCTGAGCAGACTATATACTGAGCTATGAGGAGCAGAAAAGAAATGTCAAAAGACCAAGTCTTGTATTGCAAAGTGGTCAAATACTTATTTCAATCATTATAATGCAAATCAATTAATAACTTGTTTGAAATTAGTTTTTCTGGATTATTTTGTTGTTATTCTGTCTCTCACTGTGCAAAATGTACAAAATCAGCAGGGGCTCAACTAATTTTTTGCCTCACTGTAAGTAGGAGGCAGAAGCTGTAATTCGTTAATGAAGTTTAATAGAGGAGCAAGACATCAGCTTTACAAAAAAGCACAGGAGCAAAGAAAATACTAAAAACAAACACAAAACAAAGGTGTGCAAACTTATGCACAAGACCCTTGGGGAAAAAAAAAAGTTTAAAAAGTTTAAAAAGTTTAAAATCCTGCTCACTGAAATCCACTTATGTTATCAAATACACAAATACTTTAATTTCAGCATTTACAAGAGCATTCAATATTGTTTATACCCCTTGTACACACTTTTCTTGGTAGAATCTGTGAATTAATTTAAACGTAACTTCTCTCACTTTATTAAGCACATATTTGAAATGTAAGGACCAAGCTTTTTTTTAAGGCACATTCTCTATTCAATTTGGAATAACTGTACAGTTTGCCATTTGTGTCAAAGATAAAATATGATTCCTGTACCAGGTTAAAAAAATAAAGATTTGTCCTTATTATGCCTAATGTAATGGGTCATTCCACGAAATCAGTGCCTTTTCAACTTTAAAAATTTGACTAAATATAATTGTTTCAGATTGATTTTTTTTCAATACCCATTGAATGAAGACATCTTAGCAGAACAAGAAATTGTTTTGAGTCATCTCAAGCTATGCCATTTATTATTTTATGACTGTTTATTTATTTCATGTTTTGATATTTTCCTCAGTCCTGTTACTGACTATTATGTCATATTTAAAACAATTCTGTTTTATATCATATTTTGCCATTCAGATTACTGAAAATGTCCTATATAGGGACGAAATCACATTATAAATATAGCTGCGAGCAGCGATTGCGGGCCCAAGCCGCTGGCACCGCAACCCCGGTGCCTTTAAGCCGCTGGCACCGCAACCCCGGTGCCTTTAAACCGGTGGCACCGCAACCCCGATGCCTTTAAGCCAGTGGCACCGCAACCCCGGTGCCTTTAAGCCGGTGGCACCGCAACCCCTGTGCCTTTAAGCCGGT
>JACXGM010006275.1:0-12441 GCA_016801145.1 Umbra pygmaea | reverse complement strand
GTATACAGGATCCTAACGTGTGCAGGGACTCTCAAATGTGAAAATTGGTAGTAAGTATACAGGATCCTAACGTGTGCAGGGACTCTCAAGTGTGAAAATTGGTAGTAAGTATACAGGATACTAACGTGTGCAGGGACTCTCAAGTGTGGGAATAAAGAGGGGATGGTCCCTCAGAGACAATCTATTTACAGGGCCCAGAATGTCTTGCTACACCCCTGACTATGATAGCGGTACTCTGCAACCAGAGATTTCTACCACTAACCATTTTCTGCCACAGGAATCAGATACAGTGAAGTCCAGTTCTAAACTCATTAATGGCTAAAATTAGTTTCCCAAATGTGCCACCATGAACAATGACACTTGTAGTCAATATTAGAGAAGTGTGAATGATACACATGTACTACAGTATGATGGAAATTTAAGTAATTGAAAGTTGAAATACAGACCATGTTCTATAGAACATCCATAACGTAATTCGAATTTGAAACAACTTCCATTATTTTATCAATTAATATCATCAGCATATGCTTTATCCAGAGCAATGGAGAAGTTACCAATTCCTGAAATATATTAATGAGAATGCTGATGTTGATAAAGGGGTCTATTGTTTCGATGACATTGCATGATATAAAGTTTCAGTCACTGGAAGACCCACAAGTATTGGCACCTTAGACAAATATTGATAAATAATCAATGACAATGAGCTTATTTTACATTTTCAAACTTTGGAATATATTGTTCTTTAGGGAATCAGCCAAAATTATCAATACATTTAACCCAAAAATAAAAAATAATGGGCACCATTGGTTTCAGTATGTTGGTTTCAGGGATAACTGCAGTAAGTCTTTTATTTTTGTTAATATCGAAGAACAAGTTGGAAGGGATAATAAACCATTACTCATTACAGAATAGTTCCAGATCTGTGGTCCTGGTTTTAAATGTCAATAAAGTCAGGAGACTGACATGGCAATTACAAAATGTTGAATTTGTTGTCAATTAACAATTCATTTTAGATTTCAATGTGCACAACAAAATCTAATTTAATTAATTTTGAGTTAATTTAACTCTGAGGGTGTTATAATCATCACTCTCTCATTGTTTAAATAGTTCTCATGAAATCAGAGTAAAATGAATGCTTTCGATAGTTTTAGCATTTTAACTCGTTATAATAGTGTTAAATCTGACACTCACAGTGTTGTTTTTCTAAAATTAAACTGTATTATTCTCTTTCACCAGGAGTATTAATTTCTCATTTGCATATTTCCCAGCAGAGAAGGCATTTCTAAAGCAAATGTGACAGATTTTTACTGCTGTTTACTACAATGACAGTACAGTCACTGTAAGATTTATATATTTTCTAATACAAATTCAAATCCAGATGAAAAAATATCCAACAGTTGTAATATTTTTCCCCCCACAACCTGCATTCAATGAAATTGCAATTGTGAAGTACCTACAAACTGAACAAGACTAGCTAAACTGCACTGACGGAAACACTAATCTCAGTAATGTTTGCAACCAATAATACCACTTACAGTTTTTATTAGATTTGAAAAGTTAAAATTATTATTATTGTTTAATAATTACACATATAATAATCAATTAATGAATGCACAAAGCAAATATATAAAAACTAACAATTCTGAAAAATAAACGTAGCGAAACGCCTTTTGAAATTGTAATGGTTATGCCTAACACTTCACAGTGTTAAAATAACACTGTGACAACAAACACAGTCTTTTAACAGCAACACTGGGGTTCTATTTTGTTGATTTAACACTCACAAGTGTTAATTAATCACCTCAGTTAACACTGTATATTTAACACTGGAAAATCAACACTAGACTTTTCTGTGTATGCTTGGAATGCTGAACATTCCACTTGTGGACACACTGTATCTTATTGTCAGAGGCAACCAGGAATTTGACCAAAAATATCCAGCTACTGAAGTTTATAATAATGTGACCCCAGCAAGGGCTGCAGGACCAGTGAAAACAAATAGCCCCAAGAAAATTATGGAGTTCTTTTCTGCCCATGCATTTTTATTTCCACACCAAACTGAAAATAATTATGGTCTACATGGCCAAAGAGCTCAATGTTCATGTTATCCAAACCAAGAACTGGCTCAAGAGGCAAATGCTATTAAACCAACTGTGCATTTTTGCATCTGTCATAGTGGCCACCAACACAGTGTTGGTTGTTTGTCTTCTATTCCCTTCTTTCTATGCAATTTCCCTATTCACAATAACAGTAAGTAATGAAGTTTAGTCATATAGATCATGAACACCTTACACTCACCTAAAGGATTATTAGGAACACCATTTAATACTGTGTTTGACTCCCTTTTGCGTTCAGAACTGCCTTAATTCTACTTGGCATTGATTCAACAAGGTGCTGAAAGCATTCTTTAGAAATGTTTGCCCATATTAATAGGAAAGCATCTTGCAGTTGATGGAGATTTGTGGGATGCACATCCAGGGCACGAAGCTCCCGTTCCACCACATCCCAAAGATGCTCTATTGGGTTGAGATCTGGTGACCAAGGGGGCCATTTACAGTGAACTCATTGTCATGTTCAAGAAACCAATTTGAAATGATTCAAGCTTTGTTACATGGTGCATTATCCTGCTGGAAGTAGCCATCAGAGGATGGGTACATGGTGGCCATAAAGGGATGGACATGGTCAGAAACAATGCTCAGGTAGGCCGTGGCATTGAAATGATGCCCAATTGGCACTAAGGGGCCTAAAGTGTGCCAAGAAAATATCCCCCACACCATTACACCACCACCACCGGCCTGCACAGTGGTAACAAGGCATGATGGATCCATGTTCTCAATCTCTTCATGCCAAATTGTGACTCTACCATCTGAATGTCTCAACAGAAATCGAGACTCATCAGACCAGGCAACATTTTTCCAGTCTTCAACTGTCCAATTTTGGTGAGCTCTTGCTAATTGTAGCCTCTTTTTCCTATTTGTATTGGAGATGAGTGGTACCCGGTGGGGTCTTCTGCTGTTGTAGCCATTCCACCTCAAAGTTGTGTGTGTTGTGGCTTCAAAAATGCTTTGCTGCATACCTCGGTTGTAACGAGTGGTTATTTCAGTCAAAGCTCGCCTATCAGCTTGAAGCAGTCGGCCCATTCTCCTCTGACCTCTAGCATCAACAAGGCATTTTCGCCCACAGGACTGTCGCATACTGGATGTTTTTCCCTTTTCACACCATTCTTTGTAAACCCTAGAAATGGATGTGCGTGAAATTGTGAAATACTCAGACCAGCCCGTCTGGTACCAACAACCATGTCACGTTCAAAACTGCTTAGATCACCTTCCTTTCCCATTCTGACATTCAGTTTGGAGTTCAGGAGATTGTCTTGACCAGGACCACACCCCTAAATGCATTGAAGCAACTGCCATGTGATTGGTTGAGTAGATAATTGCATTAACCCTTTAATGTTCGACTCAACTGTATTGTAGAGCACACAATGTTTTTTTTAGCAGCGAGGACTTTAAAGGTTTAATGAGAAATTGAACGGGTGTTCCTAATAATCCTTTAGGTGAGTGTATATATGGAGTTTCAGGATCTATCTAGGTATCCAAAAGACATATAATGATGGTGTAGACTTCCTCATTGAGCGAGCAGCAGGTAAGAACCTGAAAGTTATGGGATGTGTGCAGTGGAAGCCAACAAAATACATATATATACACTATATACACAAAACATATGTGAACACCTGACCATCACACCCATTTGAGTTTGTTGGACATCCCACTGCAAAACTATGGGCCATAGTATGGTGTTGCCCCGCTCCATTTGCAGCTATAACAGCTGCCGCTCTTCTGGGAAGGCTTTCCACAAGATTTTGGAGTGTGTCTGTGGGAATTTGTGCCCATTCAGCTAAAAGAGCATGTTTCAGGTCAGGCACTGATTTTGGTAGAGAAGGCCTGGCTCACAATCTGTGTTCTAATTCATCCCCGAAGGTATGCAATGGGGTTGAGGTTAGGGCTCTGGGCAGGCCACTCGAGTCGACAGGGGCACAGTTATGTTAATACAGGAAAGGGCCTTCCCCAAACTGTTTCCAGGATGTTGGAAGCACCCAATTGTCTAAAATATATGTTGTATCCTGTAGCATTAAAATGACCCTTCATTGGAACTAGGGGGCCTAGCCCAAACCCTAAAAAACATTTTGCAAAGAAAATCGGTTAAAAGTGGGGGCAATATTTGACACCTTTTGTTAATTTCTATGTTTGAAAACCGTTTTTCCCATTTAAATATGTAATAACTCATCTGCAGTTAGCTTAGTAATTGGATTCTTTACATGCTTAAGTTAAAAAGCCAGTCGCATAACATTGCATTCATCAATATTCATTGAGCAACGGCTATTGCCCCTATGCATAACACCTGTACAAGTTAAATTATGGGCTGTTAAACTGAGATTATACCTACTCTACATTACTGTGTTATTATTACACATACAAAGTGGCAATATTTCACGTATATGCCTATACACAGTATTTTTATCCATGTGGGGGCGTATTACCTATTCTCACATCACTGGCGTGCTGCGAACAGATGATACAGCAATGCGCCTTTTATGTGGTCAAAAACGGAACAAAAGAGGTCCTCATAGCGATATGGTGGGAGCGGGGATGTGGAAAGTATAGAAGTTATTTTGAAGGCATTAGCAAAGACAAAACATTTTTTTGGACCGCTCTTTTAAAGTGTTGTGTGTTGCCAAATCTGTGTGGGACGCACGTTGTTCCCCACCAATCTACAGGGGAGGGACACCGCCGATTTTTCGACTTCGCGCTCTGACTGAAGGGGAGGGGGTCCGTAGACCGAAATTGATGGTAGTGGGCTGCGGAGAATACTCTTGACAATAAACGCGAAATATACGTTTGAGTCGAATACAGCAGTTTGTGAAAACGGACGGTGGTAAAACATGGAGTAAGTATGTTTCCTTTTGACTCATCTGCATGTATTTGTATAGACTATTGAACTGATTATGTTGTGCGGGCGCAATTTCAAGGATTTTCATCTGGTTGCCACACCTGCAAAGAAAAAGAAGAAAAAAATAACATTGGCGAGATAATGACACAGTGAGACTTTAGTGAAAAAGCCTATGGATTTGGGGAGGGGGGCGTTGTGTAAGACGTTATTGTGAGAAAATAGTGTAATTATGAATTAAAACATCGCCAAAGGGCAGTCAAAAGATGATGTCATTGCATTTACTTGCATTGCATATTTTGTCTATTCGGAGCTCAGTGTGTGAATAGATCAATTATTTTAAACACCCTGTCTGCGCCTATGCTGTGATAGACATTGGACTTATATCTGGACAAGCCATCGCCGCATGGCCAATCGGACGCCTATGTAAAGTATATGTATCTGTAAGCAGCTGGAGATTCGTGTGAAATAATGCATTTGTTCGGAATAAACATTCCCGATTATATTTACACGTGTGTAATTACCATGCATTTTAATGGTCAACTAAAGACTATATGCATAATCACCCATCGATTTAGGGCTCTCAGTGATAGTCATTTTGGGGGGGTCAATGTGGGGATTGTGTGATGCATGCTGCGCATGATCTTGAATAATAGCGCGCTGCATGAGGTAAAAAAGGGTATCTTGAATGTCATAGTGCTGCGGTGTGCATGTCGTGCTCTATGGATGTAGGTTACAGAGGGGGATAACGGTACCAGCGTGACTGCTGTAATTGTGCTAGCTGTGGGCGTGCATGTGTAGGCGCCGGGGCAGGCGTTCATTTTCTCCCGTGTTGACAGAAATGGTCTGTTCCAACATGGCTGAGTGAGCTGATGCGATTGCTTTTAGTGTTGCTTACATAGACAATCTGAAAGGTGTTTTATGAATCATGACTGTTTTATTCTTTTGTCATTATAGCTGACTAATTATCCATGACAAACAGTGAGACAGACAAAAGATAAAGGGCACGCAAGTACAAAAGATCAGGGTTTTCTAACTGGGGTCGTGGAATCCGCAAGGGCAACAGAATTTTTTTTTAATGACAAACAAATGTGTAAACCATATAAAATACATGAACTCTGATCACCTGTTACAGTAAAAAGTTATTTTCAAAACATTTCCATAAAAGCTAGGAAACTCGAACATTTGTGTTTATTTGCATTTTCACACCACTACATCTATTACTAAACATACTGTAGGTATGGTAAAATAGCACTCTTAATGGCTTTCCTGTCCACATCTATGACAATTACATCCACATACATAAATATACTGTACTGATAGCCTTTGCACCTGCCTGTCTCATTCTAACACCTGTGTTTATCACGGTCTTGTCTGGAAAACAGAAGTAAATCTCATAATTTAGTCACTTGCATTTAACGTCTGTGTCCATATGCTATACGTATTGCTGTATGCACTCTGCCTTGAACAACACCAAAGAATGATCTAAGCTAAGCTAATCCCCTTCTTATATTTCTCATTGATTGTCTTCCGTCTCCATGATTAAGCACCATCTTCGCTAAAGCATGATTCAACCAAATAATCAGTGAACATAAAACTAGGAACCACTAGTTGACCCCCACCCTATTAAAAAGTAATTGGAGTATGTTGGCAGGCCCTACTAAAAAATACTCAGGGGCCCACGTGACTATAGCACAGTCCTGCTCCAATAGCACAGTCCTGCTCCAATAGCACAGTCCTGCTCCAATAGCACAGTCCTGCTCCAATAGCACAGTCCTGCTCCAATAGCTTGGCATAAGCGTCCGCAAAATGTGTAGGCTAGCACTACTACCACTACTACCACTGTTAGTCATTGCATGGCTCGCAAGGGGCATGTGTCCTGGTTGCAGGCCTACAATGAAACAGTGATGTTGGAACGGCTAATAACGCACATTTGCCGTAGCCTCATTCACTCCATCTGACTTCTACCTAGCAAAGACCCTTTTTTCTGACAACCCCATCCTCAAGAGCATAATCTTTACCTGACAACAGGGATGTTTAACTCAATATGCCTGTTGATTTATTGTCTGCCTTCACTTTCGGTGTAGTGATGTGGTTCAGAGAGGAAAGACCAGTTAGAAGATACAGTATATAGTCAATCACACATATGTAGTGAATCACACATAGATATATAGTGAATAACAAACAGATATATAGTGAATAACAAACAGATATATAGTGAATAACAAACAGATATATAGTGAATAACAAACAGATATATAGTGAATAACACAGAATGATGAAATGTTTAATATTCATCATGGAGTGGACTAACAGCTTTGGAAAACAAGTAACAAGAACACACACGTTTTTGCTCTTTGCAAGAATTTGACATCTGGTTAACATGTTTCCTATAGACAAGTGATGAAGTAAAATACGCAAAAACACAAAAATCCTAATTTTCTCCTAACTAGTAGGCTGGGGCATAGACAGATATACAGTGATACATTGTTATTCAGGCCAACTGTTCTCAGTTAGAGCTACAGTTCACCTCACAGCTAATGTCCAACCATGTGCCATTCAATATCCGCCAGACAACCACCGTTCAGTTGTCATGGAGAGACTGTTGAGAAAGGCAGAGATGATGACATAGGGATTATATTCATCCAGTTTCTGCCTTAGTTTCTCGCTCTCTGCCTCCCCTCACATTCCAGTCAGTAACACTGATGCACTTCCTGTCATCTTCCCACATCTTCATTCTCTCCTTCAGCTCGTCCCTGGTTGCCTTTTAGTCAACATTTCTTTGACTTATTCCAGTCATACAAACAAGCATGATACATCTTATGCTGTCAGTAAATCACGCACAGTGTTACACAAAGAATACTCCAGATACTCTCGGAAGAATGGGCGATGACAGTTGTCTTGTCCCAGCCAGCCGACAAGGGTGCCCAGTGTAAGGGTGCCCAGTGTAAGGGTGCCCAGTGTAAGGGTGCCCAGTGTAAGGGTGTCCAGTGCAAGGGTGCCCAGTGTAAGGGTGCCCCCGGGGAGACCCAGCCGGTAACCTGTCAGTGATTGTGACACGTTCACAGCAGCCTTGGGGGCAGAACGCATACAGCAGAGGGGAGAGGCCCACCATAGTTATTACAGACAGTTCAGGCTAATAAGCAGGCCAGCTTACACAGCCCAGGGCATCTAGCAGGTAATGGGCCAGTGGTAGGCCTCCATGAGGTCCAACTAGAGTGGTCTTGTTCCTTCCCTCCCTCCCTGTCATATACTGATATGTGCCATGTGTGTCCCTGTTGGGCACTTCAGGACTTTTTAAACAGGCTTCAAAGAGCACTTTTGCCTTGGTAACTTCATACTATATCCAAAAGCATATCACAACAAAATATATAAATGTATACCCATAGATAGATAGCTACATGTACTGTAGTAGCCATGGATGCTATTCAGATCTTTCTACACAAACTCTATTGGTAAATACGTTTCTGTATAGTGTGTAACTAGTATTGCTTTCACTTACAAGTGGCTGTAAGGAAGATTGTGCAGTCAGGCAGGACATGTTTAGATTGATTTTGTCTTGCTGTTTGGGTTTCCCCTGCAAACCACTGAGTCCGCCCAAATTCTTTTTTTCGCAGGGAAGGTCTCCATAGAAACCATGATAGCATTCTTTCAGTCGGATGGACGTTTTGTATAGCTTCCTAAACAGCTTTACAGGAATACACTACAAAAATATTCTGATTGAAGTATAGTGCTTTAAGTGGCAAATAAAGAGGGACTGCCCTTTAGAAGCAGAGATAGGCAAACTATACATTTACATAATTTATGTCTACATTCAGTATCCAACTTTTAAATGGAGGGTTCAGCTTTTTTCTGATTGATCGGATGAGTCACTCTAATTTCCTTGAATGTTCACATTAGCATGCATTTAAGACATACCTTTACAGTACATGTAGTGCATATCTAACATATCACATAATTTCCAGCACTAGTCTGAAATATCTCTTTTAACAGTTTGATGTTAGTTTTATTTGTTATATGGGCAGAAGTGTAAATGTACACAAGCGTTCAAAAGTTTGGGGTCACCCAGGAATTTTCATGCGTTTTGATAAAAATGTATTCCTTCATTCACCAAGGAGGCATGATATTGATAAGTCAAAACACAAGTAATTACAGACAAGCTAAATGACGTCATCGTTAGGTCACTGAATTAATCGCTGTTGATAAAGTCGCTTTACCGTTGTATTTGAATAATTAATTATAAATCATTAATTTCCAACAATGATAGATATTTGCAACATTGAAACATTGAATGATATATATTGCAACCTTTTTGAGAACTCCGGCCAGGGTGAAGTTTTTTTGAAACTTCTACAGTGTTGTCTTTTGGGCGGTGAAACCAAAGATTTTTGCATTAGACGTCCGAGTGTGCGCTGTTATCTCTGTTTAACGTCAGATTGTGCGCCACTATCTCCATTGTTTACATGAGGAGAGTTTGTGCAGTACAATAAAATTAAAAAGAGTCTTTGCAATGGTGGACGTAGCCAAAATTCCGCTACTAATAACTGTGCTAACAAGGCTTATTACATGTATAACGAAACATGCACATTTATTGCATTATATTGCTGAACAGAGGCGTCAGAATGCAATAATACTCACTGCTTATGACTAATGACCCAGACCTCAGTTGCCGGTTTTGGACGAGACCTACCGGAACAGGTAATAACCCTTTTTAGGCTTCTGATTGGCCAATACGGCTTTACGGTTAGGGTTATATTGTCACCTGTTGGTTTGGCATGTTCTTGACAGTGCATGATTGGGCGTTTTTGCATTTTCATGTGGACAGAGATTTTTTTTAAACCATGCTTGTGTGGATGAGATATATTTTTAAAACGAAGGAAGAAAAGCTCTGTTTACAAAATACCTGTGTATGTGTGGACAAGGCCTTAAATACCTCAGCTATTGGGATCAGTGAAATTTATCCTGGAAGGTTTCTCTTTTGTTTGCTCAACACACAGCCAACTAAGCACACTCAATACAGCTGTGTAATTGCTGTTCTGCTCCTATGTTAAGAAAGTTTAATCTGTTGGCAAATATTCGTGAACCCTTCTTGGATGTCGTTAGTACGCAATTGGTACATTGACACAGATTTATACAATGGCAGAATTAATTCAAGGCCTATTCAGTTTTAGCCCTGCTTTCTCACTGTAAGATCATTTATTTTATTTTTTATTTTTTTATTTAACCTTTATTTAACCAGGTGGGCACGTTGAGAACAATTTCTCATTTAAAACGTCGACCTGGCCAAGATAAAGCAAAAAGGTACAGACAGTGTTATACAAATACAAATACACAAGAATTACACAAAGGGTAGGGTAAGAATAAAGATTAAAAAAATACAGTCAGAATTGAACGAGGTAGATGTAAGTACATGTACAATTAGTGCAAAGAAATCAGAGATTCAGAGGTAGATTGAATAATTATTTAGAGTGGCAGGCAAATACAATGAATAAGTTAACACTAGTATGACTGTGCAAATGGTAACAGTGCAAATAACAGTTGGTGAATAATATATTTAAAAAAAAATATATATAATTCTGTTCAAGTCAGTATATACAGAGGTGCTTATTTGGCAAAATGCTACGGTAGTGGATCAGATAGGGAAAGGTAGTGCACATGTGAGGGGGGGGGTCAGCAGGTGCAATGGTTAGACAGAAGCTCTGATAGTCGTGATTTAAAGGAAGTGAGGGCGACAGTGGTCACAAGTTTCAGAGTCTTCTGTAGCTCGTTCCAGTCATTAGCTGCGGCGAACTGGAATGAATTTCGGCCAAGAGAGGTGTGGGCTTTAGGAGTGATCAGGGAGATGTACCTGGAATCATAGGATAGCATTCCTTCTAAACAACAGATTCTCTGAGGAGTAAGAAGCAGAGAAAGCTGTCATATGAGCCTCCTTGTTCCTTTGTGGCTCTATAAGCAATATTCAAAGAGGTGGACATTATACCCATGGTTATAGATATGTAGAAGTTAGACAAGTTTGTCAAAGCTTAAACATTCACTAAAGCCATTGTTAACCTAAGACCTAAAGTATTAATAGGAAATACATGATTTTGTTGTTTCTTTACTGTTGAAGTTCAGATGTAGTGTATATAACATACAGGATCAACTCTAGGTCTATTTAAGTATAACTCTTACCTTCGATTTCAGTTTTCAAACACTTAAAACATGCTCGATCTGCCACAAAAAAATCTAACAATAAATATTTATTTGGGGGTGGGTACAATAGTTCATTCTGCACTGAAAGTATGCTCCCCATTTCTGCTGCTTATTTAAACAATATTATTAATATTAATTAGCAACATTTTGAATCAACTCCCGACACCACCTTCTTTTATAGTAACTGTTGAGAAGGTACCACCCTAAACATCTTGAATGGTGTATTCTTTATACAGTAAGGTGCTACTTTTTCAAAACTGCAACAAAGACTTACTTAGATTTATTAATGTCACATTAGGCCCATGGTGGGCCAGGTATGGACTTTTCCTTTGTTTCAGTTACTGTCTCTTGTGTATATGTTCCCTTGTTGTATTCCAGTGTTTATCACGGTGGTTTAGTTTAAGGTTGCCCCGTTTAGGGTCACGTAGAGCTATTATCACGGTCCCTAGGGCCTCCTGCCTGGCGGAGGCTGACTGTCTTCCCAAAGAAATTTTCGGGGGGGGCTATGGGGGTGGGCGACAGCCGTTTCCTGTAGTCTGCACACGGCCACCTCCAGCAGACTGCACACGGCCACCTCCAGCAGACTGCACACGGCCACCTCCAGCAGACTGCACACGGCCACCTCCAGCAGACTGCACACGGCCACCTCCAGCAGACTGCACACTGACACCTCCAGCAGTCTGCCCTCCGCCAGCGCTCCTGGCAGCTGCCTGCCTACCGCCAGCGCCCCTGGCAGCAGCCTGCCTACCGCCAGAACCTCTGGTAGTCTGCCTACAGCCGGGGCTTCTCCTTGCCACCGACCTGGAGGTCCTGCTCCTCCCTCCGCCTCCAGGGTTTGGCGATGACGTCTCCTGGGGGGAGTCCGGACCCCCTTCTCAGCCGCAGCTGACCGCCGGACCCCCTTCCCAGCCGCAGCTGATCGCCGGACCCCCTGCTCAGCCGCCGCTGTCGTCCGGACCCCCTGCTCAGCCGCCGCTGTCGTCCGGACCCCCTGCTCAGCCGCCGCTGTCGTCCGGACTCCCTGCTCAGCCGCCGCTGTCGTCCGGACCCCCTGCTCAGCCGCCGCTGTCGTCCGGACCCCCTGCTCAGGCGCCGCTGACGTCCGGACCCCCTGCTCAGGCGCCGCTGACGTCCGGACCCCCTGCTCAGCCGCCGCTGACGTCCGGACCCCCTGCTCAGCCGCCGTTGACGCCCGGACCCCCGTCCGGACCCTCGTCGCTGACGCCCGGACCCCCGTCCGGACCCTCGTCGCTGACGCCCGGACCCCCGTCCGGACCCTCGTCGCTGACGCCCGGACCCCCGTCC
>JACXGM010006274.1:0-33171 GCA_016801145.1 Umbra pygmaea | reverse complement strand
TGGTGTAATTACTCTGCCCGTGGATATCCTTATTGTACTTTAGCCATCCAGCTATTCCGTTTAGACCTATGCCTGCTTGTTTGGATAAAACTGCCTGTGGATATATTCTTTACCTGTTCTTATGGAAAGTCAAACAGGTCAATAAATAACATTGTGCTATTTAACATTGATTGAGTATTCACTCAGTACAAACATTACACTAGCATCAATAAGGCATTTTCGCCCACAGGACTGCTGCATACTGGATGTTTTTCCCTTTTCACACCATTCTTTGTAAACCCTAGAAATGGTTGTGCGTGAAAATCCCAGTAACTGAGCAGATTGTGAAATACTCAGACCGGCCCAGCTGGCACCAACAACCATGCCATGTTCAAAATTGTTTAAATCAACTTTCTTTCCCATTCTGACATTAAGTTTGGAGTTCAGGAGATCGTCTTGACCAGGACCACACCCCTAAATGCATTGAAGCAACTGCCATGTGATTGGTTGAGTAGATCATTGCATTAAGGAGAAATAGAACGGGTGTTCCGAATAATCCTTTAGGGATTCTTCAGGGGTTCTTTGCGGTGGTTATGGTGCTATATAGCACCGCTACCATTTAAAGATCCTGTTAAGCCCAGTTTGGTTCTTCAGCAGTTCTTCAGTGGTTCTTCAGCGGTTCTTAGGGGTGGTTAAGGTGCTATATGGCACCTCTTATGGTTCTACATAGCACAATTTTTAAGATAGATGCTATATAGCACTTAAAGTGGTTCCCCTATGATTACAACCCAATGATCCACTTTTAGTACTATTTAGCACCATTTGTTTTTAGACTGTATATGCTCTTTATGCTGAGGCTATTGTACATATACATCTCCAATGAGCCATGCAGAAGCCTGATTTGTACAGAGGTATATAGGGCTCCAACTAACGATTATTTGGATAATCGATTAATCTGTGGATTATTATTTCGGATAAACAGACTAACAAATATTTCCATAACTTTACTTAAAAAAATTATTGTTATTCTGAATTGACAACTTTAACACATAACAGACCTAAATGTGTGCTATAAAACATGTGCAAAAGATATGCTCATTTCTTTAGTAAGGTGCAAAATCTGGTATTTTTTACCTTGCTTAGACGGACCTGAGATGTTAAAATAATTGTGTCTACAAAACAATTATAAAATCAGCTATTTTAGAACATAGTTGTAAATACCTTAGTCCTAAAAACAAGATAGGCCGGTTGAATAGCCTAATAATTTAGTTGTTTATGTATTTTACCTGTTTATTTTGACTTATTTACTGTTTTGAAGTTAGTATGACTTTTATTTTGAAACAGACTTTGGAGTTTCCACTGTGCGCAATAGTGAAACGAAAAATGTAAATCACATAGTTTAACAAACTAGCATCCTCCGAAGAGGTACAAGGTTAGCATATGTTGTAATAGTGTAATAGTAAGATCTGGTTTGTGTTTTAAATTTGTGTTTGTGTTTTGCACTATAACTCTTTTTGTTTGTTCACTTTTGCACTAACGGGTAGTGTTAAATGAGCTTGCTAGATTAGCTCTACCGTATCTGTTCTACCACAAAACATTAATTAGCCAGCTAGTTAAATACACTTGTCTTGTAATGTTGAAGTGGATTTGATTTAATAAGCTGGATCGCAACCAAACACCGGCTATTTGATAAATAAGTACTACCTGCTGTGGGAGGAAATATTCCTCATTTAAAAATGCAACGCATGCTTATAGTAACTTACCCTGCTGTTGAGTGCCCTTCGCTTATCGCTCCAACATGTTTTCAAGTGCTCCCTCATTACTGTCGTGCTCCGGTGCCATTCCATTCATGTTTTACAGAGTTTGCACATAAAACTTCTTTTTAAAAGTTCTGCCATAATGTCGAAGATTTCGGTCAGACAGTTTAAAATGTTTTTTCTTTCTTAAAGTGACGTAGCTCCACCACACAGCGAGCTGCCACATAGACCTAACGAATCGATAATGAAATGCGTTGCCAACAATTTTAATAATCGATTTTTATCGATTTCTTCGATTCGTTGTTGCAGCCCTAGAGGTATAGGCTATATGCTCTTGCTGATAGCCACTTTGTGATGGTTGCTTTGGGGAAGGGGGTGGAGGGGCCCTTGAGTCTTGTTGCCCAGGGCACATGAAATTGTTATTCCGGCCCTGCCCACCCGGTGCAGAAAGATGCAGAACAAGCCTTCTCATTCACTGTAGATTCTTTTGTAGGGAGACAGGAATGGATGAGGCAAAGAGTGCTGTAACCCCTTACCATTGATCTCTGATTTCACCAACTTGTAACTGCAGGTCCTATGTATCTGTAATTACAAATGTGTAGTAATGCACTGTTTGGCAGGATTCACTGACAAGGCAGGTAAAGAAAAGGTGGCGCCACTATTCATAGCATGAATGGAGGACTACTTTCTATTGTTTATCTATAAAAAAACTACAGATGAAGCGCTCCGGCAATCTCGCTCAGTCAAATGCTCAAATATACTGTTATCTTTTCACAAAAGAGCTCTCAAAAACCTCTGTTGCAAATCACATGCTCCTTGTTGAAGTGTCTGGATCAAAAAAGAATAATGCGTTAATGATGATGATACACTATGTGTTTACTTTTTTAGGGGGGGCTAAGAACCCAGTTTCTTCAAATCCTAGAAATGCCGCTGGCTCTAGCTTAATTATTCAAAGCAGGGGCTGTCTTTTTAAATACAATTACAATAGTCAATTATTTCCCCACTTGCTACATACAGTAAACTTATTTGTAAATATATTTTACAGATGTACTCAGTTCTTTTCATATTCTCATGAGGTGACTTAGTGGTTAGGGCATCTTTATTTTTTAAATAAATCTAGTTATAAAGATTGACATAAAAACAGTAAAGGTACTGTGTCTAGCAATATATCAATACATTTTTACAATTTTAATCCCCCCAACATAATCCCCAACCCTCCCCCACTATCCATCCCGACCCACCCACCTCTTCTCCCCCCCACCCCACGCAAAACACCTAGACAAACTAACAACACACTAACATAAATGCAAATACATACAATAGAAAGAAGAAATTACACTTGGGGGACTAGAAGCTTCATATGTTCCGACTCAGATCCGAAGGTAGCCTCTGCAAGCTATTAAAATAGGAAATAAAAGTCTGCCATTTATCTAAGAATTTTGATTGTGATCCCTTCGTGGAATACTCAATTTTCTCAAGTTTTAAAAATGACAAGACATCACGTAGACACTGAGAGGCTAATAGTGGAAGTCCCCTCAGCCACCATTAGCCTCTCAGTGTCTACGTGATGACAAGACATCACGTAGACACTGAGAGGCTAATGGTGGCTGAGGGGACTTCCACTGCAACATAATCCTGCGTCTGGCTAATAGTGTAGTAAAAGCAATCAGGGGGCATAGAGTCAAAGGTCCCATGGCATAAAAATTTCAATTTATGAGTTTTTTTAACATTAATATTAGTTAATCTAGCCTGCCTATGGTCCCCCAGTGGCTAGAAATGGCGATAGGTAAAAACCAAGCACTGAGCATCTTTCTCTGACTTTGAGAAAACGAAAGCTAAGTTGAGCTGTTCTGAAATTTTCCCCTAATGTCATCATAAGGGGAAAGGTTACTTTCCCTTTCTCTGCTTGGCCCGCACAGAGAATTTGGCCCGCCCATGAGAATGTAAATCAGCTACAACCACGCAAATATTGTTTTTCCTTGAGAGACATCATGGCTTGCAAACGAGTGAAGCATGGCAGTTGCTCAGTGTTTGGATGTACAAAAGAACACAAAAGTATTTTTTTAGTTCCTTCATCTGAACCTCTGAAGAACCAGTGGGTTAATTTCATTTTTCTGGAAATGTGCCAACACAACTTCCAAAAGTTTTGTATGTCTGCGCCGAACATTTGATCAACGACCGTTTCCTCAACTTTGGCCAATACAGAGCTGGCCTTGCTGAACGTCTGAAATTAAAGTCTGGATCAGTACCGACTCTCATTGGCTTAGCTACAAACCTCAGACAAGTAAGTTAACTAACGCTGTATCATTTTGTTGCTTTACTGTGTTTGGTTACTACCTAGCTTGTTAACCTTAGAATGGGGTTGTAACTTTTTCTCTGCAGCTAACAACCAACAGCCTTACTGTCGCTAATGTTAAGGTAGATAGCACCAAGTATGTGTGTGAATACACACACTGTAATGTGAGTGTTGTACACATCTTTGTTATTTAGATAACCGTTCTGCTGTTGGTTTTATGGCGCGCGCAGTAGTTATAGCATTTTACTGGTGAGGAGATAATTATGGCCTGTTACTCTTCCTAAATACATGGGCCCGCTCATGAATTCCCCTTCAAACCTGATTCAAACAATGGCTTATTAGCAGGTTTCTGCAGAGCTTGATGTAATTGTAATACGATAAATTGTAATATGTAAACAAATAAATGATGTAAACTCATTATCATTTCATAGATCTAGTTTTAGTCAAACTGGAAAGCTTATACGACTGTGTGTCTACGAGCGAATTGCGATATATTCACTGTAAATTGTACCGTGGCCACAAGCTAGTCAAGGCCACACCCCCACCTCCACCTTACCCCGCTTCGCTCCTCCTCATTAGCATTTAAAGCTACAGACACAGAAACGGCACATCCTAAGGAAAGCTCATTGTGGGACTGGCTTGTAGTGGCTGTAATTCTGCACCAAGGCTGAATTTCGGAAAGAGACTTCAGATACAGTATATAGGGGACCACTAAGGCCAATATAAACTAATTCAAAATGAGCATGCAATGGGACATTTAAATTGATTTTAAGTGCTTCTGAAAGGGTGTGGAATACAAAGGTCCAGTAATAGCTCAACTTCGAGCAGGTAAAAAACATATGGTAGATGTTGCATGGGGAGGAATGACATCTGTCACACACATCTATCACTGAGGGATACATTTTGGACAGCCTGGACTTAAGAGTAATGAACTATGTTGGTCACCTTGAACTGGATGAGTCCAAGTCGAGCACAAGATGAAGTGGAACTTGTTCTATTGACCTCTCCATCCCAGAAATTATTTTAAAATTCAAGTCCCTTTTCCTGCTCCCAAGCAATTTTAGGTATATTAGTGGAGTGCTTATCACAGGTCATAATCCAAGAATAGATGTGAAATTACTGATTTCTGTTGAGGTAAAAATGCAATAGCTCATTCCAGTGCTGGGTGGGAGGTAATAAAGGGAAGCCAGCAAACTTAGAGGAGACGAAATGTCTTATCTGCAGATATCGGAAGAAATTAGATGGGGACAAAGTGTGTTTCACCGCCAGATTAGGAAAACTCGAATAAACTCAATTTTCATAAAGATCCTTTAAAGTTTTAATGCCATTTGTTTCCCAGAGAGTAAAAGCACTGTCGACCACAGATGGAGTGAATAAGTGGTTGTTATTAATATGGCCCAAAATGGATGTAGTGGAAAACTTAAAGTGGCGCCGAAACTCGTACCAAATTTTGAGTGTGGATAGTACTACAGGGCTGTCTAAGTAACGTGAGGGAGATGTAGGGAGAGCGGAGCATAGTAAAGCAGGGAGAGAGGAGGAGGAGCAGGAAAGACCTTTTAGCAGGCACCACAATGTATCTGGGGAGTGCAGCCAGAATAGCGGTTTCAGGAGGTTGGCGGCCCAATAGTAATATAGAACATTTGGAAGTGCAAGCCCACCACTGAATTTACATCGCTGAAGTAAAAACCTGCTGATTCTTGGTGTCATTCCAGGCCAAATGAAAGAGGAGACTGCTTGGTTAATTGCTGTAAAAAAGACATAGGTAAGAACAAAGGGATAGATTGGAAAAGATACATGAATTTGGGCAATTTTAAGTTTGCTTAAAATTTTAAGATTTTAAGTTACGTTGTTGGATTGTGTACATATAGCAGCAAGTCATCAGCATATAAAGACAGCTTGTGTTCAGTTCCCTCCCGTAAAACACCCTGGAAGGAGAGTGAGGCCCGTAAGGCCACTGAAAGGGGCTCAATAGTGATGGCGAAGAGTAGGGGAGAGCGGGGTCAGCCCTGTCTTGTCCCGCGTTCTTGGGTGAAGTAGTCAGTAATTATCCTTGGTACAGACACTGGCCTGTGGGGATGAATACAGCAGCCTAATCCAGGCAATAAATTTATAACCAAAGCCAAACTTTTTAAGAGTTGCGAATAAATATTCCCATTCAATTCTGTCATGCCTTTTCAGCATCAAGCGATACTACAAGATACTACATAATAAATTATGTTAAACAGTGTCTGACTGGTTAGGGCATCTGACTAGTTTGAATCCCAAACAGCCAGGACAAACCTTGATTGTTCTGTCTGTGAGCAAGACAGTTAACCTGTAAATCTCCCAGAATGTTGATGTAAATTAAGATTGGTTATTTGTCAATGTGTCTGGTTAAATAATGGTTAAAATAATAATGTCTTTGTAGTCCACCTACAGAAACTCATCTTTCCTACCACTGACGGGTGACAGGTACAGTAATCTAACGACCAGAGCATCTTCTCATCTTCACACTTTCCTTCCCAGTGATGTGGCCCTCAGTAACCTTCATGCCCCACAATTTCTTTATCTTTTACCCATTTATTCTCCCTTCCCAATTGGTCTTTTATAATTCCCATTGACCCAGCCTTGTCAGCAGCTCTTCCTGGACAGATGCGGGATGGCGACGGGCGCTCAATTGGTTCATCCAACCACATGTCGCCGAGCCGTCCAGTTCTTTTTGCACTACTCATCCAACACATATGCCTTTATTTAGCTCATGTATGGGATGAATATGCTCACCAATTATACTTCCATAATTGAATTTACAAGCACCTGATCTGCACACAAGGAGTCGCTGGAGAGCAACGTGGCAAGGTAGATAATTCAACTTATCTATCCCAAATCCCCGGCAGTGGATTTGTGTTTGTGTTGTCTCATGCTGGAGGTCCAGGGAAATTTGGAGAATCCATAGTCATACTCTTATCACTGACTATCATAACAAGGTTTGTCCTGGAATGCAGCGACTTAGTCCACTACGCCACGTGCTCCACAATTTATAAGAACAATATATCTATTTTTTCAGGGGAAAAAATTATTGTTTACTAGAACTAGAACAGTCTGGTGTGCAAGCACTAGACAAAATATTTTCAATACCATATCAAGAAAGAATTCACTTATCACAGATAATACAATTCATAAACAAATATTTTTAAATCCAAAAATTAATTCCTGAAACTGAGATCTCTCCAGACATTAAGCAAATAAGAAGCGCACACACTGTACTTCTCAGCAATCCCGAATAATCCTTGATTATTTAGGGGGGATATGGATTTGTTAAAGGTTACTGCCTGGAGACAATTGCTCTACACCAAACAAAACAATAACGTTCTGCTCCATGGTACTTTGATTGCCTTCACAAATATATATTAGTAATAAAACCATTGAATTCCTCAATTTTCACTGTCTCACAAGCCAAGAAATGGACTGAAAGGATTGCCTGGGGTTCTGTTGTTGATTTAATCTCCAGTGACAAGGAGGAATGCCTTGAATTAGCTTGGAAAGTTAGAATTTCCTGATAAAGATAAGCAAGTGTGGTTTGAAAAGGTTTCCTTCAACCTCAGATTACTCATGATAAGAATGGATAGTTCAAGAGCTTGATTAAATGCATGACTTGTTAATGGGTAGTTCTGAAGAATTTTGGGAATCAAAGGAAGTAGACGCTCAACAAAAATATTACATTTGATGTCATATTTGATCTTTGTTTTTTTATTTACTTACTTTTTCCCCATTTCTTCCCTTCCAATTCCCTCTAATCCTGCCTTATCGGCAGCTCTGCAACTACCTGCACAGATCTGAGATGCATTCATCCAACCATATGTCGCCCTAGCCACCGGTTCTTTTCGCACTGCGAGTCCAACACGGAAGCCTCTAGGCGGATCATGCACAGGATGATTACATTCACCAACTATACCTACAACTATACCTCCTGAACCCACAGGATCCCAATCTGGACACAAGTAATGAGTCGCTGGAGAGCAATATGGAAGGATAGATAATCTGATTTATCTAACCCAAATCACAGGCAGAGTTTATGCAGGAGGCCCGGGGAGATTGTGGTGTGAATGTTTAGACAAACAAAAAAGACCATCTTTTGATTAAATGATGAGTAAATCATCAACTGTCCAGGATATACTGAAAAGTAGGAAATGTATTTGGTGGAAACTAGATCCACCAATCTATTGTCTGCCACTGAATCAAACCTTGACAGACATACCATAGCTGTAAAATGAGATGTACAGTAATATGTGCAGGCAGCATCCATCTGTGGGGCATACTTTCATGTGATATAGCCCAGATATTGTGTGAATGTAGGATAATTACAGGTTCCTGTAGTTGCTCGCCAAATATTATTGAGAGAAATGTCATCATTGATCTTGTTGTTAACGTTTTGTTAAGACCATACCTCCTCATTCTCTGTTAAAAGTGTTTGCTCTTAGTGGCATGTCCTTAGCTCAACCGTACATCTCAGAATTTCTCCCAAATTAATTTCTCAGGGAACTATTTTGAAAACTTGAATTACGTTATATGCCAACATATTTAGGGTGTTTTTACGTTTCAGCTGCATGCTTTGCTATATTCGTACTTCTATTATGTTGCTCCTGTACATCTCGTTTAGCAGATTCATGCGAGAACATTCCACACATTCCATACATTCCATAGCCTTCAAAATTATAATGCAACATTTACAGTTAAGGTTAGCACCTGTCTAATTAGATTTTGATGCATATTGCACATTTTCTGTTAATCCAATGAACCTCATTTCACTACTGAAATATTACTGTGTATCTTCAGTTATTTGATAGATCAAAATGAAATTGCTGATCCAAACAGCCTATTATTTTTAAATGAAAATCATGGAAATTATCAAGGGTGCCTAAACTTTTGCATATGACTGTATCTCTGGCTCTCAAGCATCAATTGACTTTGATAAAGCATGCCTGCTTGCACACTATTTTTATTAAGAATAATCAGTGATCCAATGTACATAAACAACCATGCACATGACAAGAACCTGTTGCATATAGTATTAGCATAGGCTACCAAATGTTGGTGATGCTAATAAAAATGTAAATGTAAAATACTTTTTGGCAAGAACTCGCACCACTATTTGAAAGGACAGCATTGACACTATATTCTAGTTTTAAACCATATTTGTACTTTTCATTCTTATCCCCCATGGGAATCAAACCCATAACACATATTGGAAGCACTACATTCTCAGACATGGGATATCAAGTTATTTTAACCTTGTACTGTGTGATATGAATGGGGGCATAATTATGTTTGGAGTGTGGATGTAGTTGCATAAACTAACCAATCATCTTTTCTAACAACTGACATTTAAAATCCTAGCATAACATTTAAGTTAAAAGTTGAAACAGCATTAGCCATCCTTTAGCCAGCAACATAGCACCCTATATTCAACTGCTGGTTGTCTTCTAAAGCTAAGTAGGGTTGGGCCTGGATGGGAGACCAATGCTGCTGGAAGTGGTGTCAGAAGGCCAGTAGGGAGTAATTTTTTGTCTGGAAAATATACATATTTCAGACAATACAGTATATGCCAATTTGTGCCCCATTTCTACAAAGTTCACACATTCAAACTTAAAAGGAGGTATGAAAATTATTGTACTTATAGGTTATACAGATAGAAACATAATGTTAAATTTCCAGACTGAGTTTAAAAAGTATTTTGATAATTGTAACATTTGTTACAACATACTTGATAAGGTTAAAAGGTGGTTGTACAGGGATAACACTTGTGAGGCCTTCACAAAAATTAAAACTGATCAATTGCATGAAACATTCTTATCACTGAATGTTCACACTGTGAGTGTTTTGTTTTATTTAGGTTTTAATGTCCTTATTACCATTTGATGAAATAAAAACTCCTTTCAACACTGCTCAGTTTGATCTCAATAGAATTTAAACATGTTTATATTGGACGATTCTGAAATATTTTCTGCCTTCAAATATCACGCTAAAAGATTGTTCTGTAACATTCTGTTATTGTTTTATTTTGTATTCATATGACAGCATAGATTTATAGTGAGTCATGTTCAAGTGTCCCTTTTCATCACTCAGTTTGAGGAGTGTTAGCATCTATTATTTTCCTAGTTTGAGGCTAATTTTACCATGTTTTCGAAATGCCTAATATACATTCTCTTTTTCTAGACTTCTCCAAACTAATGACGAATTGTAAATAGACTGAAAATAAAACATTGAATAAACCACTGAAGATACAAAGCATCAGAATTAGTTAACCACTACATGTTTTTACCATAATGTGTGACTCAACTAACTTTGAAGGCATACAACTTCAGGGTTTTTTAAACCACACTATTTACAGGAGAAACTGTCTATCCATAACACTATTCCATACTGTGTGGTAAAAAACATACATTATAGGCTTTTTCTATTTATCTACTACTTCATCTTTGGTTCATGTCTAATAGCAAACATTGTTTGTGGTTCTAGAAGCATGCAGATATAATAGTATAGAAGAGAGGTAATTCCTCTACTATGTAGATATACTGTATAGACAGATGAACTGATGATTAGGAAGAGCTGGAATGTTTGTAGAGCTTTAACGTCTGGAAGTGGACTCTGCTTATGTTGACCTAAGCAGAACCTTCCGTTTTACAGGGTTCTAAATCCCATCTAATCCCTAATAAAAGGTGAACAATGTGGATTCTTCATTAGCCACAATCCTCAAGTCACCTACCTCCCCACACCCTGTAATCAAAAACACATTGCTATTTGTCTAATGTACATTGCATTTAAGTACATTCCTATTACATTGTACAGTTTTATTACTAAAACTAAAAATATATAATGACTACCAAAGCACTGTGTAAGCCTCTGAACACTCCCGGTGTACGTGGGAGGGTAGAAGGGAAGTTGCAAAACCCCCACAAAAGCTGCAACAAACATCTCACTCATTCAGGCCCAAATCAGGACCAGATGGACAAAGTCAACAACGTGTACTGCAGACAAGCTAAAGGTCTCGTTTAATGTCCCTTTTCAAGTGCTGTGTATTTATTTGTTCACTTGCCTTCCCTTGTGCCCACTATTACTTTGACCAGTGTAGTAATACATCAATCTCACAGACACCCGTGTCCTCCTCAGCTTTCATTCCCAGCAAAAGTGTCCTGAAGAGGGGAATTGGAAGGTGTATCTGATGTAAAGGCCAGTCACAATTATGTATATGCCAAAAGCAACATTAATAGGTATTTTCTTAGCAGAAGTATAATTGATGGTTATGTGATAAAAAGCCATTATTTGCATTCTGTATGAAGGCCTTTTTCTGGGAGTATGATTTCAGACTGACTATTTGTAGGAATACTTGGAATCAGATTTCCTAAATTAAACAGGTTTTAGTTGAAGCTAAACTCATCTTGTAGTCTTTAAATTTTTTTTAGTTTAAATTTCACAAATTATAATTTTTACTTTGTTAGGAATGTATAAGTTGCGATTTTGTATTGTTTGCCTCTGTAGTTTGGATATACCGGTATTGACCGTTGCCTGCCTTTTTTACTCTGTTTTTCTGGTGTGCCCTTAATAAACCATCTTCTACCCAAAAATAAACAATAAACTTACAAATGCTCTGCGTCTGGAACCTGCAACCTCTCTCTCCAACTCTGACATTACATAGGTAAAGCTATAAGTGTTTTTGATGAAATAGCACTAGGCTAGATTTGAACATTTTGCAAACACCTGGACTAGGTGATGTTAATAATATTATATCATTCAGATGCGGCTGAATGTATTGGTAAACTTGCACTTTTTTCAAAAACGTAAAATATTCTCTGAACTACAGTAAGTAGAAATTTACAGAAGTATTTGGTCCACGCATAGATTGTATATATAATAATAATAATGCATTCAACTTATATAGTACTTTTCTTCCAAGGAACCCAAAGCGCTTTTACACAGTGAAGGGGAAAGCCCACCTCATCCACCACCAATGTGTAGCACCCACTTGGGTGATGCACGGCAGCCATTTTGCGCCAGAATGCTCACCACACATCAGCTATCAGGTGGAGAGATGAGTAGTTGAATATGCCAATTAGGAAGGAGGGGGATTATTAGATTACCATGATTGAAGTGAGAAGCCTGGTTGGGAATTTGGCCATGACACCGGGGTTAACACCCCTACTCTTACGATAAGTGCCATGGGAATTTTTATGACCACAGAGAGTCAGGACACCCGTTTAACGTCCCATCTGAAAGACGGCACCCTACCCAGGGCTGATGTCCCCATCACTGCCCTGGGGCATTGGGAAAGATCTTTAGACAAGAGGGAAGAGTGCCCCCTACTGGTCCTCTAACACCACTTCCAGCAGCACTGGTCTCCCATCCAGGGACTAACCAGGCCCAACCCTGCTAGTTAGTTGGCTCTATGCTGCTGGCTATATCACTGGATGTTACATGTGTGACGTCACCAATTTGTTTGTGAAGATCGGAATTGGGTCATTGAATTTGCCGTTACGGGCGCAGACATCTTGGTTGCGGATGTGTCGATCTTAGACGAAAGGGAGGAGTAATCTAGCTAGCTAACTGATATTAATTGGGATGCTAACGAAAAACAGCATTAAAACAAAATGTAACGTTACTTACTGGAAAAACTGAACTGCCAACTCCTATAAGTGTCTTGTCTTACAACCGAATGCCATAGCCATGCCCTAAACGCCCCTTTGCTTTATCGACGATTTTAAAATCAACAAGACCATAATTCAAAAAAAGAACATCATTATGTATTGCAGAAGACTTAAATCTAGCGATTAAGACTATATACTTATTATGACAATGTTTACTGAGGTAATAGTCAAGTAAGAAGTGTCTCATTCTCATACACTATTACAGAAACCAAGCTCTTTTGCAACCAGACTTATCGCCCCCAGTTGGAATTTAGATAGAATGCAGGTTTAAGGCACTTCCTTATTTGTGTCAATTTGCCAAAACAGATGCTCACCCTGTGTATCCACCATTCTTTATTTCACATAGAACAAAAACTTTGCATTTTACATGTGATGTAACAAGTTGTTTTAAATAGTAAGACAACTGAAAATAGCACAACCATATTGGGAACCTTACCCTAATATGTTGGTTCACACTGTCTGTAACTGTCGCGGTGTAGAGAGGGAGACCCAGGTAGTTCACAGTTTGTGAAAAAATGGTGTTTTCTTGTTTATTGTGTAAAAAGTCAGCAATCATACGTATGACGAGTTGCAGGGTACAGTCTAAGCAAGTTCACAACGATAACATATAGCCTACTTGCTCTTCAAATGTGGCACGGACACTGAAAAGTCTACTCTAAATATGTATACAGTATAGAGTGTATGTATTTACTTCTAGCTTAGGCGACACACTTCTCACAACCTACATTGAAATGATGTAGCTTCCGGAACCCCTTCAGAAAGTAACATAACACATATTACTCCACCGTAACTCGTTCAAACGAAACAGAAGCACAGAATATCACGGTGACAGCGAATAAACATACAATGCTTGACGCCTCGCTGGCTTATATTGTCTGAACTAACTAGCTACCCAGCTAAACCCAATCATTAATGAGATCTAACCTAACTTACACTCTAATCTAGCAGTGCCAAACTGGGAAAGAGGAGTCGGTCTTAAAGGGACATATACAATTAAACTGGAAACACCATGCAATGCACTGATTACCCACAAGACATACAACACTAACATTTGTATAAGTGAGTCCATCTCTCAGTTCATGTCCACCAGCCCACTGCAAAATCAGGGGGCCCTGGTATCTGTGGAGCAGGGGGCCCTGGTATTTGTGGAGCAGGGGGCCCTGGTTCCAACGCAGCAGGGGGCCCTGGTATCAGTGGAGCCGGCTGAGCTGGGGCCTGGAGGTAGTGAGCCGGCTGAGCTAGGGCCTCGTCCAGGTGCTGCTCCTCTTCATCTTCAGCCAGGGCATTATGTAGAGGGGGCAGCATCAGCTCAATGTCCAAGAAGGGCTCCGTGGTTGGTGGTACATCTGAATATACCCATAATGTTGTAGTGGTGGGTACACACTAAGCCATGCTAACCATTCGATGAGGCTGACGCCGCCTGCCCTGGCTGTTCCTCCGGAGCCAGGCTGTATCCCTACCCTGTCCACAACCCCCATAGTTCCCCCTGAAAAAATCCAAGGGGTTTCTTCCCCGGAGGGAAGTCGATGTCATCCTGTACCGCCGCCTCATCGTCTGAGGAGAACAGCTCCAACTCCTCATCAGCATATGAATAAGTCCAGGGCTCCGGCGTGGTGGTACATACAGCTTGGGGGTAGCCCTGGTATGGCCACATAGGTGGGATATACCGAAAATACTCCACAAAGTCCCTGATAGTGGTTATCCGGGAGGTTTGAAGGTTGGGCATTCTGTCACGGTGTGTAGAGAGGGAGACCCAGGCAGACTCAAATCCTGCAGTGCCAGACGTGTCCCCCTGCTTAAGCCAGTACATGTCCAGGCACATCTGAGATTTGCTAGAGAGCATTTGGATGATCCAGAAGAGGATTGGGAGATTGTCATATGGTCAGATGAAACCAAAATATAATTCTTTTATAAAAAATCATTGTGTTTGGAGGAGAAAGAACGCTGAGTTGCATCCAAAGAACACCATACCTACTGTGAAACATGGGGTGGAAACATCATGCTTTGGGCCTGTTTTTCTCCTAAGGGACCAGGACGACTGATCTGTGTAAAGAAAAGGATGAAGGGGACCATGTATCATGAGATTTTGAGTGAAAACCTCCTTCCATCAGCAAGGGCATTGAAGATGAAACGTGGCTGGATCTTTCAGCATGACAATGATCCCAAACACACTGCCCGGGCAATGAAGGAGTGGCTTCGTAAGAAGCATTTCAAGGCCCTGGAACGGCCAAGCCAGTCACCAGATCTCAAGCCCATATAAAATCTTTGGAGGGAGTTGAAAGTCCGTGTTGCCCAGCGACAGCCACAAAACATCACTGCTCTAGAGGAGATCTGCATGGAGGAATGGGCCAAAATACCAGCAACAGTGTGTGAAAACCTTGTAAAGACTTAACAGAAAACGTCTGACCCCTGTCATTGCCAACAAAGGGTATATAACAAAGTATTGAGATTAACTTTTGTTATTGACCAAATACTTACCACCATAATTTAACAATAAATTAATAAAAAATCCTACAATGTGACTTTCTACATTCAGCCACATCCGTACATATGGAGTACAAGGCTGATTACGTTCTGTTTATCATTCTTGTTGCTCAGATATATTATTAATTCATGCAATGGTACACAGATTCATGTACATTTTAAAAACAGGGATTTTACAATAATTCTACTGTACTTCTTTCATCAAGTACGTACACTCTATGCATCTGATTTTTGACATTTCCTTTTGTCGGTAACTCATTTAAACATACTCAATTAGCCTGGAGAGCAGTGCAGGAAAGTGATTCTTAATAGTTTTGAACACTGCACAATATCACGGTATAGTACAAATTACACCTAGTAGACCTCTCTTTAAAATCTGTCATGGGGTTTCATTGTCTGACCGTCCTGCTGAGGGGACCTTGCTGTGGAGTGTGGAGAGTAAACAAGACTTGTTGGTTCTGGGGTGATAAAAAGGGAATGTTTTAGACCTGTCATGGCTGAGGCGCTTGGCCTGGTTCCAGAGGATGGAGTAGGGGGCCTCTAGGGACCTTTGCATGGTTGTGGTGAGCCTGGCACACTGCCATATGCACTGGGAATACCCCCCTAACCATTCCCAAACCCTTATTCCCCCAACCCTCCTACTCTGACATAGCCACTGCAAAAACACTCCCCATCTGCTCCTGCTATTTCCATGGCTACAAAAAGCTTTTTGTCTGCCAAGTAGCCTCATAGAGATAACTTATTTTCAATAAAAGAGGCAGACTTCATAGCTCTGCCGCTGATAACACACATTTACTTTGGAGCTAAAGTTTGGAATTTTAGACACCAAAACACCCAGTATATTCTTGAATCCACGTTATTAGAATACTTCAAAAGGCAGTGTTAATAGTAAACCACTAAGCATATGTTAATCTCGCCAGCAGCATACCGCCCTGTACACCAGTGCTGGTTTGCTTCTAAAGCTAACCAATGTTGCTGGAAGTGGAATTGGAGGGCCAGTAGGGGGCACTCATTCCTCTGGTCTAAAGATCATTCCCAACGCCCCAGGGCAGTGATGGGGATATCTGCCCTGCGTAAGGTGCCCTCATTCGGATGGGATGTTAAACGGGTGTCCTAACACTCTGTGGTCAATAAAGATACCATGGCACTTATCGTAAGAGTAGGGCTGGACACATTTTCAATCTGACCCTCATAGCATCATGACAACCTAATCATCCCCAGCAATCAATTGGCTCATTCGTCCCTATCCCTCTCAACCCCCTTCTCCCCACACTGTTTCTACAAATGAGAATAAGTTCTCAGTCAACTTGCCTGTTAAAATGTAAATAAAAAATAAAAGTAACGTATTGTGTTCATTGATTTTTATTCAGCCCCATTGAGAGTTGGATAATCTTCAATTATTTATTTTTTATGGACACAACAATGTGAACCACATGCTGTGGTGAAAGTTATGTAAAGGGAAATAGGCAACACCAAACTCTGGCATATTATTCAACAGTCCTGAAAATTTGTCAGAGTTGAAGACATTGCAAAAAGAAGAAGGAATTAAATGCCTACCATAGATAAACTAAGAAATTTACAGAACACCTTGTAGGCTTGGGATTTAAACCCCCAAACTTATAGTTACTGGATGAAAAGCTCTAACCACTAGTAAAATATCTTTCAAGCAATGATTATGTATTTAAAGACATGACACATTATTTTCTTTGTATTTGTTAATGGCACTTTTTGTAATTAACAGAAACAATGTCAAAATGTTATGTAAAGACAAACTAGGGACACCAACCGCAAGCTCTGCTTGTTTAAAACATAATCTAAGAACAAAATAAACAACCCTACTATGATTAATTGTCTTCTAATTACAATGGGGTTCAGGGTTAAGACCATATTGATTGAGCCAGATTCCAGCATTAATTATCATTATCAAAGTAACAAGTCAGCTGGAAGTAAATCATGTTTACTTAGCAATTGAAATTGTGCTGCAACAAATGTCAAGTTGAGTGTTGACCCTGTGCAAAGGAAAAGTGCAGTGTTATAGTACATGAGTGAAGACTCTCTCTAAGCAAACATGAGCAAACATTTACATTTAAATAATTTAGCCGACAATCTTATCCAGAGCAACTTAAAGTAAGTAGAGGGACACCGCCCTGGAGAAGCAGGCAGGGTTATTATAGTTTTGTGTTTTTAAATTATTTTTATTTCTATTAGTTTTGAAAGTCAACTTTATATTTCAGTGTAGTTTCAGTTAGTTTCCAAACAGTTCTAGCTAGTTTTAGTTTGTTTCTATTGTTCAGTTATATTTCTATTTTATTTTGATATAGTTTAGTTTCAGTTTTAGTTTGAGTTGTTTCAGTTTTTTTAAAGCATCTACAAGTACAGTACATACATGTATCTACAGTACAGTATGAATACCTACTTAAAGAATGCAACAGCATTTCACTCTGTATTTGTCTTAGGTAAAACACACAAACACCTTGACAGTGTTTAATTGGTTTCATTCAACTTAATTGTACAACTGTACTTAATCTAGATGCCTTTTATTTGATGTGATGTGAAAACACATTGGATCCTATTTACAGAAAATCTCTGGCTATGTTATATACAACACAATACTGAGTCTTTACGTATTATAGTTTTCAGAATCAGAATCGGGACCATAAGCCTTCCTGTACACTGCAAAATGTCCTGTCTTAAAAATCTTGTTCCATTGGCAAAAAAGTATATTTATCTTGTATTCAGGTCAAAAAATCTAACCATCCTTAAAATAAGACATATTTACTTAACAAACTATATTTGTATTAGATAAAAACACTTGTTTTTAGTAAAAATGCCCTGAAAATCTGTGTAATTTTTCTTGTTCCATTGGCAGATTATTTTACTTATTACAAGCAAGAAATGCCTTGTATTCATAGTTTATTTACTTGTTTTTGTAGAGTCATTTTTTGCAGTGTATCGGGTGCTTTGTAGGGTTTCTAACACATCCTAATAAATTCCATGTAACATTATTTAGACTCCATATGTTTGGGACCAATATTAAACCTCTAATCCCTATTATTGATTTGCAAATCATAGTATATTACGGAACACAGATTTTAGAGGCTAATTTAAACATATTCACACACTGTTTGAATCAGACAAAAACCATAGAAAGGAAACCTGATATCTGTTCTTCACTTGAAACCCACGTTGGTATTTACACTCCAACACTTAACATTATTTAACAATAAACCTTGTGAAACACCAACATGTATGGATAAAAATCACGTTACATGTGAATTACCTTGTCCATTTATCATGCTGAATTAAAGAACAAAAAAACTAAAACTGAAGATATTTCACCAGTAATTTTATTTTATTATGTTTTTATTATTAAGTTTTATACCTAACTTTACTAGTTTCAGTTGGTTTTAGTTTTTTAACAAATCTATTGTAACTTATTTTGTTTCAGTTAACAATAATGTTTTTTAATTGATAGTTTCAGTCTAAGTTCTTGTTTACTATAATAACCTTGGCAGCAGGTTGGACTTTTAGTTATTTAAATGTGTTCTCAGGGCAGCATTGTATCTTGTTCTCAGCCATCCAATCAGCAACAGCAGGAGGTGGGGATTGGATTACTTAAATTTTTTTCTCATATCTAACCATACTCCTAAACTTAACCCTAACCTTAACCACACTGGAGTGTTAAAATACGTGTAATCCTGTGTTATATATATATGGGTGGTTGACGTGAAATGGCCTTTTTTGTGGTTCAGAGTATCAAACACAAAACAATAAAAATTACATTTGTCAAAAAACTTTTTTATGTTGCTCAGAATATGCTGCTTTATGTGAACATACTGAACATTAATGCAATTCATCAGTCACTTTTTCAAAACCTTCCTACCAAACATGAAAAAGCTCATATGGTCGACTGTCCCAAGCACATTTCACAAAGTTTAGACTTAAATAAAACTAAGATAAAAAATTGCTAATATCCTAAGTCAAGTACAGGATGATAACACAGATATATATTTATGAGTCTACTCTTTTCAAAGTCCAGGAATAATATTTTGAGTCAAAAGAATTTGTCCCAGAAATTGACAAATGGGTAATTGTTTGGAGACCCTTGGAGAAGAGGTGTCCTTTTTCATCCAGGAAGTACAGAAAACATCTCAGAAGTACATGAAATGGTTAGAAGGTGAGTCATCTTTTTTTATTTTTTAAATAAATCAAATCTTTTTGTCACACAAAAATGTCAGAGATAAATTATTTTTTTGGCCATATTAAATAAAAAATCTATGTTACCATGTTGCAGTGGGAAAGCTATTAGCGTGCTAGCATATAACCGCAAGGCCTAAAGTTGTGCTAAGTCCATGAAACCTCATATGACAATTCATCATATTGTGTGACAGGTTTGGTATGTCACACAATATGATCAATTTGTCACACCATATGATATGACTTGTAACATTTTACAGACAGCTAACAATGTATTCTTGTATTTTTTAAGTAATAACTAAGTTATTTTTTTTCCCTTTTTTAACACTTGTCTATCATCGCATTAAAGACTGTGATGCTAATCCTAACCACTAAGGGGAATCCATATTTAACTTAATCAATGGTCATACTAACTCACTCATGCTTCATTTTCTTGTCAGCTTGAAGTAAATATTAAAAGATAAAAAGTGCCGAAAGAACAGGGAAATACAATGAGAGACTAAACACAGATCCTGCAAGGAAAGAGGAAGTCCTGAGAAAACAAAGAACAAAGTAGATAGAAACGTTAAGATTATTAGTAGTATTGGTAATAAATAGGCAAACCTAGTATAGCCCAATACAGGCTACATTACAAAAGCTAATTATTTCTGACATTATAATAAATTTAAATTTAAAAAGGTAATTATTAATTTATAATATTCTTTCTCTGTTAACAGATACAAAGAGAATGTGGCACACTTGTGTGATTTTTGTACAGTTTTTGTTTGAATGTTAAATGCATATAATACATGTCCTATGGTGTGAAACTATATCATTTGGTGTGACCTTCATAATTGTGACAATAAAATAGCTGGGTTACTGATAAATCATAAAATCTAAATTTAACATATGGAGAATAGTTTCAGCAACAGTCACAAGCACTTTGTTATAGCTATATAGCGTTAGATCAATGCCAAATGTTGCGCGTGCACAGTACATCTCGTGCAAGCAACATCTATTATGTTAGAAAGAGCGAAAAACTGGATTTGCAAGAGCAGAACTGTACTTGCGAGGAGAATCCTTGTGTTGCACAGGTATTCGCTATATTGCACATGCACAGCAAGAGTGTTGTGTAAAAATTGCAATTAAGACGATGCATGCATAACTTTGAGCAAGCAAAAACAATTGTTGCAAGCACGAGACGTACTGCGCGTCCGCAACATTTGGCGTTGATCTAATGCCATAGATTTACAACAAGGTTTGTCAGAATCTAAAATATATTGACAGATTGAAGACACATGCCTTACTTTGCACAATGATTAAGAAAAATAATACAAAATGTAATAAATTTGCACAAGGAAATGGTATATCTCATAACAAAGAATTATAATAAAGTGAGTTATTTTAAAAAGTACACCCTATTTTCATTTTATACACAATAACTCTCATGTCACACCATATGACAATTTTAGGCACTAATACAACAAATTGGTAAATTGATTCAGAATCCAAAACAAAATCTACAAAAACAAATATGGTTTTGGAAAGCTAGGAATTAGTACAACACTGAATAATTTTCATGCCTAATATTCAAAGTTTATAAAAATGTTTTTTCAAGCTCATACGTCAATCACCCATATATAAAAATTGTAATTAACAATTAAAAGAAAACGTAATGTAAGGTCCGCCCTCTGTTTTGAATCAACCAGTCAAATAATTTCTGCCTCCAAGGCAGATCTGCTTTGAGAACACTTTTGAATAACTAAAAGTCCTATGAGCCCTGGAGCAACTTAAGATAAACTGCTTTGCTCTAGGACACAACATTTTCTGGCTTACTCAGGAATCGAATTGGCAACGTTCTGCTTATTTACATTTGATTAATTTAGCAGACACTCTTATCCAGAGCGGCTTACATTAAGACTGATCACTCCCCTGCAAGAATTTAGGGTGAAGTGCCTTGCCCATTGACACAACAAAATTTGGAACAGTCGGACATGGAACCGGCATTCTCCCGACTACAAGTCTGACTCCTTAACCACTAAGCCAGTACAAGTCTGTTGACTACCCTCAACCTTACTTCTGCTTACAATTAATTAATGTACACCACTAATGCTAAGACTGAATAAACTTCAATGGCACAATCATGAAACTAAAACAGAGAAAGTAATGATTTGACCCCTGTTCAAAAGTAAGCATAGTAGCCTCAGTTCTCAATACACTGTATTGCCCCCTTTAGCATAAATGACAGTGTGCAGTCGTAAGGGATACTGTACTTGTCTTTGAGGCCCCAAATTCTTGCAGGTGGTATAGCTACACATTCGTCTTGGCAAAATGCCTCCGGGTCATGCAAAGTCTTTGGTTGTTTTGCATGTACTGCACGGTTGAGATCTCCCCAGACTAGCTTGATGATATTAAGTTCAGGAGACTGTGATGGCCACTCCAGAACCTTAATCTTTAATGACCTGCTTAGGGTCATTGTTCATGCTGGAAAGTCCAAGAGTGTCTCATGCACATTGTCTGCCAGTATTGTCCGATAACATGCAGCATTCATCTTGCCATCAATTTTCATAAGGTTCCCATGTGCCTTTAGAGCTTACACACCCCCAAAACATCAGTGAGCCACCACCATGCTTCACAGTGGGAATGGTATTCTTTTCACTATAGGTCTTGTTGACCACTCTGCAAACATAGCATGTATGGTTGTGACAATAAAGCTCTAGTTTTATCTTGTCATTTGAAATTGCAGTGTGCCAGAAGCTGGGAGCGTGCCAAGGTGTTCTCGGGCATATTGTAACCAGGCTTTTAAGTGGCACTGGTGAAGTAAAGGATTCTTTCTGGCAACTCGACCATGCAGCTCATTTTTTTTCAAGTATTGTCGTATTGTGCTCCTTGAAACAACCACACCACCTTTTTCTATGGCAGCCTGTATGTTTCCCAAGGTTACCTGTGTGTTTTTCTTTGTATCCCAAACAATGTTTCTGGCAGTTTTGGCTGAAAACATTATTGGTCTACCTGACCTTGGCTTGATATCAGTAACTTATTTCGCAGGTCTTTTGACAGTTCTTTTCTGCTCCCCATGGCTCAATATCTAGCTTGCTCACTCCATCCATGTGAGAGCTAACAAACCCATTGTCTATGTATAAACTAATTGCATTTTAAAATGCCACAGGCATGGAAAATTAAACTTTAATTGCCATCATAACATGTGTGTGTCACCTTGTGTGTCTATAACAAGCCAAAACATTCAAGGGTATGTAAAATTGTTGATAAGGGCCATTTGGGTGATTTCTGTTGTCAGTATGGTTTACAAAAGAGCCAAACAACTGTATGATAATTAATGGCTTCATATGATCACTATCCTTACATAACAGTCAGATTTTTAAATAGACATATTCTCAAAATCAATATCAAAATTTCACAATTTATGCCAGGGTATGCAAACTGTACATCATTGTGTTTCAAATAAAACAAATGACAATGTTTAGTTAATTTTATTTGTCACATGCACATATTGTGTGTATCATTTATTCTCCAAGCTAGTTGAATTCCAACAACAACTTTTCACTTTAAAACCTACTCTTCCATGCATCCCTTTCACTTTGTCAACTAGATTGTTTTCTAAACAAGGAAATAGAGGGATTTTGCTTGCCCCTAACTGCAAATGTTCATATACAGTGTTGCTTATACTTTTATGAACACTATGTACAGAGATGTTCCAAATTTAAAAATAGAGTTTTAAAAATAGATGGTTAATGATTTATGAATGTTAATAGAACATTGCAGAACATCTAGAAATGTTAACCGGATTAGTAGATCAATCACCTGGTGCTTAATTCATTCATATTATCCATTTGAAGATGTGATATTATCTGTCTTGAAGATGTCACTGTGGTAAAGTTGGTTTTATATTGGACGTGAGCATATTTTGCTATTCCTTTTCTGCACCCGTGACATTTATACTTGGCAGTACCTAGTTGTCATTGATATGTCGATATACATTCACTGGCCACTTCATTAGGTACACCTGTTCAACTGTTCATAATACAAATATCTAATCAGCTGATCACGTGGAAGCAAGTCAATGCATTTAGACATGCTCAAGACGATCTGGTGAATTTCAAACCAAGAATTAGAATGCAGAAGAAAAGTTATTTAAGTGACTTTAGAACGTGACTCTGAACGTCTTGTGCTGCTGTAGCCCATCTGCTTCAAGGTTCAACGTGTTGTGCATTCAGAGATGCTCTTGCATATCTTGGATGTAATTAGTGTTTTTTAAATTACTGTTTCCTTTACTGTTGCTATAGAGCAGGGGTCACCAAACCGGTCCTGGAGAGCTACCACCCTGTAGGTTTTCATTCCAACCACTGTAGCCTCTTTCAGCTTATCAACCAGCTAATTTTTTGAATCAGGTGTGCTAGATTCGGTTTGGAGTTAAAACATTAGGACGGTAGTTCTCTAGGACCCCGTTTACACGTACAGGGTTATTTTGAAAAACTGAGGCATTTCCCTTAGTTTGTGCCCTTCGCAGACAGAGAATTCGCCTCTGAAAACAATTCTTTCTAAAAACTCCGGCCAAAGTGGAGATTTTGGAAAACTCTGTTTGCACGTTTGCATGTAAACTGAGAAAAACAGAGGTTTACCTATGTTTACATTTTCATTTGTCAATTTTCGGGAATCCGATTGGCTAACGTGTGCTTTAGCTTTTCGTTACACTGCCACCTACACGTTTGGCCTGCTCTTGACGGCATATACATGGGTTCGTGTAAACAAACACTTTTCTGAAAACGGAAAGGTGTGCACAATGTTATTGTTGAAAACGGAGAGCGTGAAATGTCTGTTTATGAAAATAGCCGGCCACGTGTAACCGTAGCCTAGGACCAGGGTTGGTGACCGCTGCTAAAGAGAATCTGTACTTTCTATATTTGTGCTTCGGCTGTGGCCTTCCGAATGCAAATGGGTGAAAAAAATAGTTGAGCAAACCACTTCTGTCTGGGTAGGGGTTCTCAAACATGGCTACTAGGACTCCTGGTGATACAGTACCAAAACACTTCGGGAACCACTGGCCATAAGGACATTTTTGGGATGCTTTGCTAGAAAAGTTTACAGTAATCAATGGCAGCATTAGTTGCACCAGGTGTGCTTGTTTGGGGAAAGTCAGAGACCCCATAGTCATGTTTGAACCCATAAAACAATTTTGCATGTTCGAATTAGTATGTATTAATCTCAGGTCAAGAAAATCATACAACCATTTTCTATAGAACTACTGTAGCCATTCTACAGACAATTGAAATGTGACAGCAACTCGCCTGCTGTTCGGCCTGGTATACTTTGCACTATAATGATAATCAGCCTTGTGTTTGAACAAATACGTTAGTAAACAGTGTTGTATACAAGTTATAAAATAAGATTTCACATGTCTCATGTAACAACATAGAAATACAATGAACTGGACTTTTTTCTGTACAATGGGCTCAGTGCTGTCACCAATGACAGTAGAGCAAAGGCACTGAATGTTCCAATAGACACTGTTGGAAGCATAGTTTGCTAGTTCTAAGTTATGGGAACAGTGGTTGTACTATGTGGACAGGGCAGAAAAAATAAGTGTGTTGTGAAAATTGCTCAGGTGACTGCTCCACGTGCAATCAAAATTGTAGTTTCTCGAAAATGCAGGGTTCTAGTTATTATTATTATTATTTGTTGTCTGCCATGCCAACTGAAATTCCCGTGAGCTGGAACGAGCTAGAAACATGAAAAAATAACTGGAAATGGTTTAAATGTGCTTTCATAGAAATACGAATCCAATCGGCCACATGGTGGCGCTGTAATTAAGGCTTCAAAATGCAAAGTTTGAAAAGCCTTGCCCGTCACACTGTAAGCCCGATTGACTTGAAATTTCTCACACAGGTGCGGTTCAATGTGCTCTACAAAAAAGTCTCAAGGACCATTAAGGTCCGCCTAGAAAAACCTCCGCCATTTTGAATATTTTGAAAAACACGTTTTTGACGTCTCCTCCTACAGTGAGGAGTGAATAGAACATGTCGATATCTCAATTAATTTTCAAGTTATTGACCAATGAACTTTGAAAGGGGTGTGGCTCCGGACATAAATGAACACAAATCAGCAACCGTACGGCCAGTCATTACAAAACTCACCGGATATGTTCAGATAAGTACCCCAGATATACCCAGACAGTTTCATGTACAATCGCCACTAGCGGGCGCTACAAGCACGAGATAGGTGAGTAGCATTAGACTAATTTTACTATTAATTGCATATTCGTTCTCCAATCATGACAAATCTCTCAGGATATGTCCTCATAAGTAACTGAACCACGCCCTGCAAGTCTCATTCAAATTGACTACTAGAGGGTGCTTTAAATGTATAATAACTGCACGTGGAATGGCACAAATGAAGCTATAGATCATAAAATGTTTGTCCAATCGTTACAAACTTGCAGGATATGTTTTATAACAATGTTGAACCATGTGTGAAATTACTTTGAAGTCGCTATTGAGAAAAAAATTGTTGAACCCACAAATCACAGATTGCGGCTATATTTGTATGTTTTTTTACATAAGTGGTTTATTCAACAAGAAAATATGTGAACACCTTAATTCAATAGCTTATAGCACCTCCAATAGCAGTGATAACATGGAGTATAGTCTATAGTCACTAATCGTTCTCTGACATCTGTTTTGAGCCCTTTTTGCCCACTCCTCCCTGCAACATTCAGTCAAATGTGTTAGGTTTGTGGGGTGTCTGGCATGTACTGTCCCCTTCAGGTTCTGCCACCATCTTGAACAGATTAAGGTTAGGACTTTGACTTATCCAACACAATTCTTCTTTCTCCTGAGCCTTTCCTAGGTAGATTTACTTGAATGATTTGGGTTGTTGTCTTGTTGGAAAACTCATTTTTGGCTGGCTTTAGGACTTTTACTGATGTCCTGAGGGTTCTGTTCAAGAATCTCCAGGTATACCAACATAAAAGTTTTTCTTAATGATGTGCAGTCACTCAGGTCATGAGGAGGAAAAGCAACCACAGATACTGACATTCCCACCACCATGCTTGACTTTTAAGATAAGTTTATTTTGGTGGTAGACTTTTTCAGGTTTTCACTGACACTCTTCTTCCTGGACAAGATCTGTCCAGTTAATGGACTTACAGAAACCTGCATGTTTTTCTAATTGGTCAGTGGCAAAGTTTAGACAGGCAGTTTAGTTTTTTGACAGCAGAGGCTTCTGTCTTTCATTCCTCCAATAAGGCCATTTAGATTAATTGTTCATATTGTTGAAGAATGAGTACTGTATCTTTTAACCTCAGATGCAACAAGGGATGTCTGCAAATTGGCACAAAATGTTACTTGTGGGTTGCCGTTTACCTGGTGGCTCTTGGGGATATTTTGGAACGATGTCCACTTCTAGGCAGAGATGCTGTGGTCTTTATTTATACATGTTTTGCCTTACTGATGGAGCACACATTTTTTGAGATGTTGTATAGCCTTCCCCAGACTGATATGCTCTTTTTCACATTTTCCTGATATTCTCCTTTCCTCTCAACCTGGTGTGTTTTTCAGTAAAATCTATAGGTATCACTAACAAAGAGAATAAACTCTTTCCTAAAGATCTCTCATTTTATTTGTTCATTTGGTACTCAATTGTTTACCCACCTGATTCTGTTTTAATTAAATCTTTTTATTTCATGCACAGTTTTTCCATGAACCAACAAATGGAATCTGAAAATATAAACCTCTTTATGTCAGACTGGTCCTAAAAATATAAGGTTCACAGACTTTCAAGAATCAATGTATGTGCTGGAGGATGCAATGGAGAGAGAAGTGGCATATTTTACATTTTACTTTTACAACAGAACCTGGTCCGGCTTTAATAAATACATTTTCTGTTTGGGTTTCCAACATGATAAAACTGCTTCACAGCTATATTGTTGAACCCCTTTCATTTTTAACAATGATTTAAACTCATATTACTGTCATGTTAGCTAAAACCTAGTAGAGATTTTGCATTGCTTTCACCTGTCCAACAAGCGCCAGATATTGCTTTGAGTCATGACCAACAAGACATTATAAGCAATTCATGTTTATTATTAAAAGCCTTGAAAATATTGTTGCTAATAGCCAAATGATAGGGTATAGTTCATGTGTACTTTGCATTTCTTCAGCCACCCAGAATTTCATCTGTTTTAAGAACAGCTTATCCATCTTATGCTTAAAGCACCACTGTAATGTGGAGTTTAAACTCTCAACAGTGTAATTAGGAATTCTGAAAGATTTTTTTCTTAAAATCAAACTTGCTTTTGACCGTGCAGAGAGGAAGTCTACAAATGAAAATATGTCTTCCATCCATAAAATTTACAAGACGATACACCCTGGAGAAATACTTTTACCGGTACAGATAGGTGCTTGTTCCCTTTGGCAAGAGCCTCCATCTAGGGAATTTCCATTTTGAAAATGAAAGATTTATCTATAGGATATAAGATTGCTGAGGTATTGGATAGACAATAAAACAATGAATAAATAAAAAAGTAAAACAATGTAAAACATATTTATCTCAGCTGACAGTTGTGGATTACAGTGAGAGAGTAGAAGCATCTGTTACAATATTACATTAGTGAAAGCTAAACTAGGATCCTTCCCAGTTCCTTTTAATTACACTTTGAACTATAAAAATGTTTTTTATTAATGTGATGGAGTATGGAGGCTACTTGACTATATGGTAGACCCAAACTGCTGCAGTGGTGGTAATTGCATCCTCACTCATTAATGAATGATTCTTTTGTTATTTTGAAGACGCAGTTATCCAATTGCGGCTTAAAGCCATTAAGATTAATTGTCTTGCTCCAGTGACAAATTACATTGTTCTTCTTTTCAGCTTGGGTATTCAAAGGAAGGGATTTTTGTTTAACAATTTAGGCAAGGAATAATTAGATTCTAAAAATGATTTAATGTCTGAATTCAACTGAATTTGTTTCACAACCCTCCTAAAATAATAGTGCCAAAGATAAAGTAATTAAATTCATTATTTCACTTAAAAGTCTACATACTCTACCCAATAATGACAATGTGAAAGAAGTGTGTTTGAAATCTTACTAAATGTATTAAAAATTCAAAATGAGAAAAACACATGTACATAAGTAATCACAGCCTCTGCTCCATTCTTTGTTGAAGCACCTTTGGCAGCAATTACAGCCTAAAAATCTATTTGAGTATGACGCTACGAGCTTGGCACCTTTTTTTGGTCAGTTTCTCCAATTCTTCTTTGCAGAACCTCTCAAGATCCATCAGGTTGGATGGGGAGCGTTGGTGCACAGATATTTTCAGTTCTCTCCAGAGATGTTCAATCGAGTTCAAGTCTGGGCTCTGGCTGGGCCACTCAAGGACATTCACAGAGTTGTCCTGTAACCACTCCTTTGTTATCTTAGCTGTGTGCTTAAGGTTGTTGTCCTGTTGCAAGATTAACCTTTGCCCGAGTCTGAGGTCCAGAGCACTCTGGAGAAGGTTTTCAGAAAGGATGTCTCTCTACATTGCTGCATTCATCTTTCCCTCAATCATGACTGGTCTCCCAGTTCCTGCCATTGAAAAACATGCCCACAAAATGATGCTGCCACCACCATGCTGTACTGTAGGGATGGTATTGGGGAGGTGATGAGTGGTACCTGGTTTCCTCTAGACATGATGCCTGTCATTCAGGCCATAGAGTTCAATCTTTGTTTAATCAGACCAGAGAATTTTGTTTTTCATGGTCTAAGAGTCCTTCAGGTGCCATTTGACAAACTCCAGGCTCAACTTGTGACTTTTACTTAGGAGTGGCATCCGTCTGGCCACTCTACCATACAGGCTTGATTGGTGGAGTGCTGCAGAGATTGGTGTTCTTCTGGAAGTTTCTCCACTCTCCACAGAGAAACGCTGGAGCTCTGTTAGAGTGGCCATCTTGGTCACCTCCCTGACTAAGGTCCTTCGCCCGTGATCGCTCAGTGGTCCCAAACGTTTTTCATTTACAAATGATGATGCTGCAGATATTTTTCTGTACCCTTCCCCAGATCTTTCCCTCGATACAATCCTGTCTCTGAGGTCTACAGACAATTCCTTGGACTTCTTGGCTTTGTTTGTGCTCTGACATGCACTGTTACCTGTGGGACCTTATATAGACACCTTTCAAAATCACGTCTAATTAACAGAATTTACCACAAGTGGGCTCCAATCAGGTTGTGGAAACATCTAAAGGATGATCAGTGGAAACAAGATAAACCTGAACCCAATTTTGAGTGTCATGGCACAGGCTGTAGATACTTATGTACTTGTGCTTTTATAGTTTCTTATTTTTTTATAAATTTGTTAAGATTTCAAATACACTTCACTCAAAAAAAGATATGTTGGACTAACGTAACTGTGTTATGTCAACAGAATGCACATAACTGGGTTATGTTACATTTAAGTAATATTATTCATTACGGTGTTACCGAAAATATAATGTTACGTAAATTCAACATAACCCAGTTATATGCATTCTGTTGACATAACAAAGTTACGTTAGTCCAACATATCATTTTTTTTAGTGTTCTTTCGCATTCATTATGTCATTATGGTGTTTTGTTTGTCATTATGGTGTATTTTTTGTAGAACAACAAATTGTTTGAGGGAAATAATGAATTTAATCAATTTCGGAATAAGGGTGTAACATAAAATAAATGTGGAACTAGTGAAGCATTGTGAATACTTTCCGGATGCACTCTATAAGGTTAAAAAGTATGTGTAAACATTCATTATTGTCAAAATCATGAAAAGGAGTTTACATTTTGAGCAATGACTATTAGAAAGAGTAGACTAATTTATCACTGTTGTAGACCAGTCTCAATATTAGTCACATATGACTACATGTGACTACACTACATTAACATCTATCTGTCAGATTGCTATACTTTAAGATACAGCCTGACTCTGTCAGTCATAGGTCAGACATAAACCAGTTGGACCGTATCACTGTCTGGAAGGCTGAGAGTAGGGATAGTTCCTTCCACACAAGTGTTGACTGATGTCTTTGCAGGGGACAACTCTGGTAGTGCAGTCACATTTCCCTATCATGGTCTCAGGGATTTCTGAAACATTTCCTCAAGAATGATAAACATGGAAGAAATGTTTATTTAACACATGGAGGCATGCTCCACTGAGCTAACCCAGTGCACTCAAACTTCTTTCCCAGTTATGATGTGAATTTGACATACAGTGGATTCAAGTGGGATTCAAACAAACTGTACGAACAGACTTTTTAAATAATAGTTATTGTATTTTTTTTATATTATTCATGCCCCATTTCTTCTAGATGTTTTTTATTTGTATGCTACTCTACACTCGTCCAGCATAATTGTGTAAATTGTAACACAAAGCCAAATTAATCTGCAAATAATTGTCCCAGAATTCACTTTTTCACATACTGTCAAGATGATGATGACATATTGCATGGGTTCGAACACTTTCTCTTGTCATCAGCATATGGCTATAAGAGCTTTTGATGTTTTGCTGCAGATGTCAGATATGGCTTTAAAAGGGAGACATGTAGCATGACTTTACAAGGCTGCTAATTATCCTGCAAACCCAGCCCTTTCTCCATAAATTTTGACTAGTTTCAAAACCATGCCCAAACAGTTTTTAACATTTCATCCCATCTTTAATAATCATTCCAATAAGATTCAAGAAACAAAACCTAATGGTGAATCAAGAACTAGTTAACACTAAAACCGCCAAAGCACAAGTCATTTGACCATTGAGTTTGTTCATTAAAACAAATCTGTGATTTGACACTGGAGTCTTTGACTTTCTAAATATGTGTATTTTACATTGTTCCATTTTCTTGTCACTATTTATGTTTTTTTACCTCTAATTCCCACCTAACCCACCAGTCTCAGGTCAATTAACTATTGGCACTCATTGTGGTACCCAGGCCTAATCACCAGTGCTTAATTTAAAGGGGATTCTGCCAGAACAGGATCCAAGACCTCTCAGAATATGAGAGATTTGTTCCGGGACCTATTTTGGCCTGATCCGCTGGCTATCAGCAGAGCCAGGCTACGGAGAGCCCGTTCACTCCATATTAAGCCACATTGTACCAACCAGTTCAGAAACCGGATGTTTTCTGCTATCAGGCATGATATGTCTACTTCCATCACTGTTTCCTGTCGATACCGTAAGCATTCTAATAAAATGGATAAGAGTTCAATCAAGTTACCTATTCTTTCTCACTAATATGTTGCGTACTGACATAAAGCTGTCATGTACGGCAAAATTAAAGAATCTTCCGACCAGCTGAAACCAGTGTTGCCATGTCAGTGAACTTCCCGATGAGCACTATTTTAATATGTAAAAGACTAAAAAAAAATTATCTCTAATGAAGAAATAAAAGTTAAAATACTAAGAGAATAAGGATAAAGGAAGTCAGTTAAATATCATTGAATTATAGAAACAAGTATTGGGAAAATATGCAAACTCTGTTGTGCATAAGGATGTTGAACTAGTTTATAGGCATTTTCCATGGTTTTGAGTCCTGAAATTCCCCAGAACCTGGCAACCGTGGCTGCAACACTATTTCAAGATACAGGTCCTTCTCAAGAAATTAGCAAATTGTGATAAAGTTCATTATTTTCCGTAATGTAATAAAAAAAATTACATTATGGAAAAAAAACCTTTCATATATTTTAGATTCATTGCACACCAACTAAAATATTTCAGGTCATTTATTGTTTTGAAGACTGATGATTTTGGCATACAGCTCATGAAAACCCCAAGTTCCTATCTCAAAGAATTAGCATATCATGAAAAGGGTCTCTAAACGAGCTATTAACCTAATCATCTGAATCAACTAATTAACTCTAAATACCTGCAAAAGATTCCTGAGGCTTTTAAAAACTCCCAGCCTGTTTCATTACTCAAAACCACAATCATGGGTAAAACTGCCGACCTGACTGCTGTCCAGAAGGCCATCATTGACACCCTCAAGCAAGAGGGTAAGACACAGAAAGAAATTTCTGAACAAATAGGCTGTTCCCAGAGTGCTGTATCAAGGCACCTCAGTGGAAAGTCTGTGGGAAAGAAAAAGTGTGCCAAAAAACGCTGCACAATGACAAGAGGTGACCGGACCCTGAGGAAGATTGTGGAGTAGGACCGATTCCAGACCTTGGATGACCTGCGGAAGCAGTGGACTGAGTCTGGAGTACAAACATCCAGAGCCACCGTGCACAGGCGTATGCAGAAAATGGGCTACAGGTGCCGCATTCCCCAGGTTAAGCCACTTTTGAACCAGAAACAGCGGCAGAAGCGCCTGACCTGGGCTACAGAGAAGCAGCACGACAAAACAACAACAAATTTTGCATGTCATTTGGAAATCAATGTGCCAGATTCTGGAGGAAGACTGGGGAGAAGGAAATGCCAAAATGCCTGAAGTCCAGTGTCAAGTACCCACAGTCAGTAATGGTCTGGGGTGCCATGTCAGCTGCTGGTGTTGGTCCACTGTGTTTTATCAAGGGCAGGGTCAATGCAGCTAGCTATCAGGAGATTTTGGAGCATTTCATGCTTCCATCTGCTAAAAAGCTTCATCGAGATGAAGATTTCATTTTTCAGCACGACCTGGCACCTGCTCACAGTGCCAAAACCACTGGTAAATGGTTTACTGACCATGGTATTACTGTGCTCAACTGGCCTGCCAACTCTCCTGACCTGAACCCCATAGAGAATCTGTGGGATATTGTGAAGAGGAAGTTGAGAGACGCAAGACCCAACACTCTGGATGAGCTTAA
>JACXGM010006273.1:0-33172 GCA_016801145.1 Umbra pygmaea | reverse complement strand
TTAGGGGTTTGGGAAAGGCTTACATCGAGTTAACAGCAAGGTTTCACTGTGCGCCAATCGCGGACTTTTCCGTGACCCTGCCACGGATTTTAATCCGTGGCAGGGTCACGGAATTTTCGCCAATTCCGTGGAACTGTCACGGATTCTGGTGGTCTTATTCCGTGGCAGTTTCACGGATTTCTAAGAGATCAGGCTGGGCGGAAGTCCATTCATTTCAATAGGAAGCAATGCACACCGCTGCGGCAAATCTACCGGAACCGGCAAAATATGGATGCGGTGTGGCGGTTGTGTCGCAAGAGTTGAAATAATCCAACTTTTGCGGTGCTTTGCCGTACAGTGCCAGAACCAGAAGTTAATTTACCTCTGAGAAAGAGCTAATATGTTGCTTTCATCTACGGGTGTGTGAGATTGCAAGACAAGCTTTGATAGTTCAGGAGATTAATACTAAACTGAAAACAGCTCCTGTCAGTCGCCTTGCTGTAGATGGACAGTTATATGCAATGTTGCCCACCATCTCGTAGATGCGGAAGATTGATTGCGATGTTGATTGCAGTGTACAAGTGTGTCTGCATTACAATGCCGTACGGGGATTTTTTGCTGTGTCTCGTGTGAATCCAGCTTAATACTGTGTTTGACCCCCTTTCGCCTTCAGAACTACCTTAATTCTATGTGGCATTGATTCAACAAGGTGCTGAAAGCATTCTTTAGAAATGTTGACCCATATTGATAGGAAAGCATCTTGCAGTTGATTGAGATTTGTGGGATGCACATCCAGGGCACGAAGCTCCTGTTCCACCACATCCCCAAGATGCTCTATTGGGTTGAGATCTGGTGACTGTGGGGGCCATGTTAGTACAGTGAACTCATTGTCATGTTCAAGAAACCAATTTGAAATGATTCGAGCTTTGTGACATGGTGCATTATCCTGCTGGAAGTAGCCGTCAGAGGATGGGTACATGGTGGCCATAAAGGGATGGACATGGTAAGAAACAATGCTCAGGTAGGCCGTGGCATTTTAACGATGCCCAATTGGCACTAAGGGGCCTAAAGTGTGCCAAGAAAACATCCCCCAAACCATTACAACACCACCCCCAGCCTGCACAGTGGTAACAAGGCATGATGGATCCATGTTCTCATTCTGTTTACGCTAAATTCTGACTCTACCATCCGAATGTCTCAACAGAAATCGAGACTCATCAGACCAGGCAACATTTTTTCCAGTCTTCAACTGTCCAATTTTGGTGTGCTCTTGCAAATTGTAGGCTCTTTTTCCTATTTGTAAAGGAGATGAGTGGTACCCGGTGGGGTCTTCTGCTGTTGTAGCCCATCCGCCTCAAGGTTGTGCATGTTGTGGCTTCGCAAATGCTTTGCTCCATACCTCGGTTGTAACAAGTGGATATTTCAATCAAAGTTGCCCTTATATCAGCTTGAAGCAGTCTGCCCATTCTCCTCTGACCTCTAGCATCAAAAAGGCATTTTCGCCCACAGGACTGCCGCATACTGGATGTTTTTCCCTTTTCACACCCTTCTTTGTAAACCCTAGAAATGTATGTGTGTAAAAAACACAGTAACTGAGTAGATTGTGACATACTCAGACCAGCCCGTCTGGCACCAACAACCATGCCACGCTCAAAATTGCTTAAATCACCTTTCTTTCCCATTCTGACATTCAGTTTGGAGTTCTGGAGATTGTCTTGACCAGACCCACACCCCTAAATGCATTGAAGCAACTGCCATGTGATTGGTTGAGTAGATCATTGCATTAAGGAGAAATTGAACAGGTGTTCCTAATAATCCTTTAGGTGTGTGTATATTCATAGCTGATGCAGACATAGCGTTGAGGAAAATGCAATGAAATCTAGCAATAATGAGGAAAGAGAATCCTGCTCATTGCATTGAGATTCCTGAAGCAATGCAGAACCTCTGTTCAATGAGCACCATTTTAGCCAGGATCAACTTACTAAATTATATTAAATGTCTAGACGTGCTTGTTATGTTTCTATAAGATGTTACCCTATGTTTGGCTATGGACCATGTAATAATTATGCTGCAAAGACTTAAATTATACAAGATTGTGGAAATGATTTATGTAACTATGAAGAAGATTGTTCACTGTAAATATAGAGTGGGTAGGATTTTTTTCACAGGGTTATTTAATTAAGAATGCAGGATGTCTATTGAAATGCAATGTGGGTGAGCAGAAGCCAGTTTTGACCAACGGAAGAAAAAAAAGGCTTTTGAAAAGCTGTCGGAACGACCACTCCCGGAAGGGTGGCCAGAGTGACGGGTGTACCAAAGTTTTAGGGAATGCCAAGTACTAAACCATCCTTGTGGACTCACCTGATGAACCTGCAGAGGAACAGTAGGTACCCAGGAAAGCTTTTGGTCAGAGCAGAGTTCTAGGCAATCACCATTGTGATGTCTAAGAGAATCATAGTGCTGGTCAGGAATGTATCGACAAGAGAAATCACCTTAACCAGAGGAATGCCGATTGCCCACCTGTTCCCAGTCGATGTGATGTCATCGCCTTCTGCAAGCAAAGAGGCTAACATTGAGTCAGCGGAAAAAGTGACCCCATCTTCCTTCAACTGTGGAGATTTGCCAGTCCTTGAGAGATGGAAGGAGAGATTGGTGGGAAAGTTGTCAACCATCAGTGACATAATGATGTCTATTGCTACGTTCAGATGTGAGTTAATCATCTTAATAAATATGCCTATTTTTTCCCTAACTGGGGTTCAGTACTTAAATGAATAAGCTTGCTAATCATTGGTTATGTTAGAGATTTTGTGACTATAGTTACTGACTAAAGCATGTTTTCCCGTTGACCTCTGGGTAGTCGCGTGTGATGTGGAATGGAAGTAGGGGAGAGAAGCAGAAAGGAGGAGGAACAATGGCGTAGATCAGAGAGCCTACACGTGTGGTAGACATCACAGCTCAGATAGTGTATAAAGTATAGTTTATGTTTTTGTAATGTCATTACAAATCAGCAAACAGGTATTTGAAGCTGCTGGTGCCTCTGGAGTCCAGCAAACCTCAAGGTGTAGGATCCTCCAGAGGCTTGCAGTTGTGCATAAACCTACTATACGGCCACCCCCCAACCAATGCTTACAAGTAGAAACGGTTGCAGTTGGCCCAGAAATAGATGAAGACTAATTTTCAAACAGTCTTGTTTATTGACAAGTGCCGTGCAACCCTGGATGGTCCAGATGGATGGAGTAGTGGATGGTTGGTGGATGGCTACCATTTACCAATAAGGCTGCGATGTCAGCAAGGAGGTGGCACAGTCATGTTTAGGGCCAGAATCCCGGCGAGAGAGCTGGTAGGCCCCTTTAGGGTCCCTGAATGTGTGAAAATGACCTCAGCAAAGTATATAGACTTTCTGACTGACAACTCTCTTCCATGGTACAAAAAGAAGAACCGTGCCTTCCGTAGCAAAATCTAATGCTGCAAAGAATACCTCTGTGCCATTGGCTGCTATGTGCATAAAAGGAGAGAAACTCATGGTGTGGCCCCATCCTCCCCTGACCTCAACCCTATTGAGAACCTTTGGAGCATCTTCAAGCAACAGATCTATGAGGGTGGGAGGCAGTTCGCATCAAAACATCAGCTCTGGGAGGCTATTCTGACTTCCTGCAAAGAAATTCAAGCGGAAACTCTTCATAAACTCACAAGTTCAATGGATGCAAGAATTGTGAAGGTGATATCAAAGAAGTTAACATGTAACTTGCCCTGTTAAGATGTGTTTGATTGAAATTGCTTTCGATTTCAGTCAATTTGACCTCATAATGCTGCAAATACGGCCGCCTTGGCTGCAGCACCATGTAAAAAACAGTGCACTTTTCCTAGATAGCCGGTAGCCTACTCATTGACATACAGAACAACGGACTGGAAATTCGCATAGCCAAGCTGGATTCTCCCCAAGTGTCTCACTTGGCTCATAGGAGTTTTACTTATTTAAAAGTGTTCTCCAGGAAGATCTGCCTTGGAGGCAGAAATTATTTGATTGGTTGATTCAAAACTAAGGGTGGACCTCACATTACGTTTACTTTTACGATTTATGCCAAACTAATCTCTTCCATTTCTGGATATATAGAACAGGATTAAATTTTAACACTCCAGTTTGGTTAAGTTTAGGGTTAAGGTTAGGTGTAGGGTTAGATATGATTAAAGACTGAGAAAACTATGTTCATGTGCACATTTCCAATGTCAATAAAGGTCTGCCCTTAGTTAAATCAACCAATCAAATTATTTCTGCCTCAAAGGCAGATCTGCCTGGAGAACACTTTTCAATACCTAAAACGCCTCTCTTGTGGAATGTGCTTGTGCGCATGTTTGCTGTGTGCTGGCATCAGAAGAGTATTTTAAATTTAACATACCGCGATTGGTTTATATGTCCTTGTCTTCTGGGTTCTGTGAATTCATTGGAGTTGGAGTGGAGTGAAACAATGCAGAGTTTTAGAGTCAAGTCATGTGGAACCATGGTACATTAAGGTCTTTCTGCATTATTATTATTTCTACATCTCCAAAGAAATGAGGATGAAGAGAAAAGGACAAAAGAGTAGAGCACTCCAAATAAAAAAAACACGAGCATGCTGCCAAATTTAAAAAAGAACACACATGTTTAGTTAGACCACCACCGAAGTCAAGGAATTAGCAGCCGGGAAATGCAGCGTTGGCTACAAGAGACGTCAGGTGCAAGCAGCAGCCTGCATAAAAAATAAAAAATCCAAACAACATCATGTTTTCAATTTAAAAATGGTTTATACATTTGGTATTTCTGTTAGCCAATTAAGAATGTAGAAAGGAGCTTGTAAATATTTGTATTTCATTAAGTGAAAAGTACATAATGCCCAAGACAAATGAACACTAATGTATGCACAATATAGCTTTAAATAATAAATGTACTGTCTTTTCTTTTCTGCATATGAAAACAGCCACATGTGATGTTGGGAATAAGGAGACATAGAAAGAGATGGAGGCTTCTTTGACATCCTTGGTAGGGACTGGAGGCCTATATGAAGCAAGTTCAACATGCCCAGGATTTATTTTCATTAGCTGGCTTCACTAAACCTAACAACTGCAATCTGGATAAGTGATGTCACGAAAGTGATTATCAATTTGATAAATCAACCCAGGTTTTCCCAACCTAGACGAGCGTGTTCAGACTAAAGTGGCGGTGTGTGCATCATATGACCAATTGCTGACATGGACAAGTCTACCAGAGCCGCATGTTTCACTCCAGAACAGCAATTAAAAGAAATATGAAAAATAAAAAAAATATAATCCAGATGCAAAGCAGGAAGGAACGCTGCCAAAATATTGCAAACTGTGTGTATATATATATTGTGGTGGAAAAAGGTCCTGCAGAGGTAGGAATTTACTTGAGTACAAGAGTACTTAAGTAATTTGCAAGTTAGCTAGTTCAATTGATTTTGATCTTTGATTATAGTTAACTGATTATTGTTATTTTGCCAAATCAAAAAGCAGATTTAGAAACAGAGAGCAGTTAAAAAATAGAAAGAGGAAGAGAGAACATTTTAGGATGTCCTTTTTTTGTGAAACAAAGCACTGCATAGTGTAGGGAAAAAGCCTATTCAGCTCTGGAACAAATAAAAAGAACCAATGCAAACCAGTTTCTTTGGTTTAACTTTTAATAGGTATGTGTTTGGGTAAAATGAACATTTTACTTAAATCTCACCTAGGGCGCCAAAGTTGCCAGAGCCGGCGCTGGTTGAAGCCTCCCTAAATAGGATCTAAATCGCCTCTTGAGGGGCAACTGCTGTTGAAAGGGCTTTATAAAATAAATAATAATACGTGATTGACATACAACTTAGTTTCCTTTGAATTCTGTAGGACTGAAAAGTCTAAAGAGGTTGTTTAAGTTCGCTTTTAGGAAAAAACTGTCCATGGCAGCTGTAAGGTGATAAAATGGTGATGAAAACGGCAGATTAGGGTTTACACATTCCACGTTATATATCCTGGCAGAAGTAATCCTTCTCTGCACGTCCTGTTCAGCTTTTCCTTGATTACGTTTCTAATGTTCGTGAGAAGGTGGTGCAAGAGATGGTTGTTTGGGCAAATGAAACACGTAATATATTGTTTTGTAACAACACATGACAGCTCCTCTTACTGCTTTAAACCTTTGTCTGATGAAGAAGCATATGCTAACCGAGGAAGTCAGGAGACAAACACCCTGCACATTGCATCAATAGGTTTAACTGACTTCTGTGGGGATTGTGCCTTGGCTGATATAGCAAAGGTTGCAGCAAAAGTATTTCTTTGGAACTGAACTTGAAAGTGCAGGAATGGTTTGGCCTGGTGCTAGTACTTTTGTAACTGTGTACATGTTAGCGTGCGAGAGTCAGTAGATTACAGAGCCCTCGCGTGTTTCACTAGCTGTGATCTTGCCAATCCAGTTTGCCATGTTCCATTCAACCTGACAGATATTCCATTACCTGGCTACACAAAGGAATGTAAACAATAAATAATGAAATGGGCCTTGCGAAAAAAGGCAGTCTGACACATTCTATAGAGTGTGATACTTTTATCAATGGAAACGGATTTCTGTCAAACCATTCATAAATCCACTGATATGCACACAACTGCCTTCCTACACAAAAATGGGCTCCTTCATAGAGAAGGCAAACATGCTGTATTTTCACAGATAGGATTTTTAGCAATATATCACAAAAACTAAAATGTCATTGGGAAAAATGACAAATGTGCATATAAAGGTACACACATCTAAACTCATAGATAGGAGCCAATCTAAACAAACAGACAGGAAGGATGTGTTCCTTAGCATGTTAAAACTGTCAGGTACTGTCACCACACATCAAAGTCCGCTGAGACTGAAGTAATCCCAACTGACAGGCCAGCTCTCTCATGCTGGAGTACGAAAGTGATGAGAGGCTCTTTATTTTCCCTTAGAACTATGAGAAAGCAAAACAATCACAATCATTCGTGCCACCAATTTACAGCATGCACATTGTACCTTGTTAACGCTTTAGTAACCTCACATAGAGATAGATAGAAGACTCTACTTTCATGTGTATTTGTAGGATAGAAATTGCAGTGATTGATAGTAGTCTGTGGTGAAACCTCTAATGACTTTAAGTACTGTACATTTCTAGTATTAATAGATTTAGGTTTTTATTTATGAAAATATGACTGAAATTTAATTACTAATTATCTTTCTTATGTGAAATATTTGAATAGTATATCAGAATAGGACAGGAAAATAGTGGTCATCAATATATGACTCTGAGTAGACCCCTAATTGGCCAGCTCAACTTCTTCTATGCTTGATTTATTATGACAGTATAGTCAGTAAATAAGTAGCAAAAATTTTGTGTTTAGGTTTTAAACCTTCCATTTTGTGCTGGATGTGGATATATTTTTTATGTTCATAATATATAACTAGAAATACTGTGATAACAAATGAAGCCATGCAATGAAAAAATTGAAAGTTTAGATATTTGCACATAAATTATATAGTACACCATTTTTCATGGTCCAGATTTGGCCTAACAGCTCAACTTTTACAACCAGTGGGGCAGAAATCCCTGAATGCTTTAACAGAATAGGAACTGTAAGAAATTAAGATTTTGCACTTTACAGTTACTTAAAGGACAGTGCACATGACACCATGAAGAAGGATTAGCCAACTTGTTATTCTGTATTTTCCTATTATTTTGACACAAATAGAAAATGTACTACTTCAAACTAGAGATTGCCTTAATGGAGCTGTCTGTACGCTCACAGATAGGAGTAATGGAGCTGTCTGGAGCTGTCTGTACGCTCACAGATAGGATTAATGGAGCTGTCTGTACGCTCACAGATAGGATTAATGGAGCTGTCTATACGCTCACAGGTTGGATTAATGGAGCTGTCTATACGCTCACAGAGTGGATTAATGGAGCTGTTTGTACGCTCACAGATAGGATTAATGGAGCTGTCTGTACTCTCACAGAATGGATTAATGGGATTAACTCTTCAGATGCGCAACAAACACAGCATTAGAAAAGAGTGTTTCCATGTCGATGTGCTAAACAATTTAAACCTCAAATTTGATCTAGAAATTAATACAAATCTCAAAAAATTAATTAAAATGAAATTATACATAACTATGCATATAATAAAATTCCATGTTCATCCTTTTCAGCTTGCCACTTTAAAAAAACACAGACATGTAGGGTTTCCTAGTCTGCAGACCAAGGGTACTGTCTGTCAGAGATAACAGGTTTGATTAGGCACTGTAGGGCTGTATTTGTAACTAGTGTAGTCGGGAGTGTTCAGGGAGGGTATAGGGGGGTTCGTTCAATGACAGCTTTGTTTATCTTTCTTGCACACTCATCTATCGAACCTGTTTATTCATGAGAGAAGGGAGAGAAAACAAAGCAGACAGCTCATCTCAATCCAAATTATTAGAGCAAGTCTCTTTTTGAAGATCAATTTAAATAGCTATTTAATGAAGAAACATCAACATTTAGGTTATGAATTGGTCCGGAATAAAAACATAGGCCTGCTCCTATGAGTATATTTAACTGTCTATTAAAAAACTGGTTATTTAAAGAGACATTCAATATTCATAGTAAGATAAAAAAATTGTGTAAGTGCCATGTATACTCTAAGGAGGACCGTATAATGCAACACTGGACTTGGTGAACACCTTATTTCTCCTTATGACAGTATTTAAAATGTCCTTTTTACTTATAGTATTACATCATATTATTGAGTCATAACAACACAACTCGGCTGTTGCACGCAACAAATTACATCATGGCTACAGATGCAAAGTTTACGGTGCCAGCAAAATGTGTTAACACTCTGTGGCCTTCATATTATTGTAACCATATGCAATCATGTGACCTCAGGGCATCAGATGATTATTAGCTTGAAAAAAACTGTCTCCCAGAAGAACAGATTAAATACAATTAAACATTTAATTTAGAGAAATTTTATATTAACTGTTTGTTTACAATGATTAACAATAACAAAAACACCAAATTAACAATCAAATTAACACCAGGGTCCTCAGATAATGTATTAAATTTGAAGAGGTCATCTAATGCCCAAAAGTGTGTGATTTGTTATAATCCAATAGATCATCACAATTTGAATATTTGCTGTTTCTATATTGATATAACTAAATACATTTAAAACATGTAACAAGTTACCTCAATTGTAACCATTCAAAAATAATTGAATGTATTTAATGTCAACGTTGTTATTATTATTAATATCATTTTTATTATTATTGTCAGTATTTAAGTATACTATTATAGTACATACAAAATTTATTAAAACATACAAAATTGTATCTAAGAAGGAAAACCTTTCAGTCACAACCTTGTTAATAAAGGCTTTTGATATTTTAACCCAACACTTATTAGTAGCATTATTATATCTACCTAATTTTAAGGAGCTCTGATATTCTATTGTATTATGTTAACATCATCAGAAGGTTTTGCTGGAGGAGTAACTCCTGGTGTGTAATTGTCTGGTTTGACCTTAAGATAACTTTTCCAAATTACAGAGAGCATAAGGCTTCATAGGGTAAACTGAGTTTCCCTGTCATGCACCTCGCGCCAGTCATGTAAGCATGCTACTGACTCCCATGATATGGGGGCAAGTTGATGTTTTAAATTCTTTTTCATTTTAATCATACATTTAAAACGTTTTGAGTTCTTTCCAAAAATGTCTCATTTTGGAATTCACATCGATTTCTGTTTATGTTTCTTATCGTTTCAAATTAAATTATTTTAATATAAAGAACGACTCCAGGCTGAAAAGGACTTGCCACTCATCCAAACGTGGTTCCTCTTTAGGTTTCTTCCTAGAGTCCTGCATTTTTTTTGCCAGTGTGTTGTTGTATTTGCGCTGCTTGCTCTTTATGTTTTTAGATGGTTGTCAGTAGAATTAAATACTTTTTTGTATGTATATTTTGATAGTGTTCAAGACAGATTCCAGTTTTAAAAGACACTTTACGTACAAAATACATCCCCATGTTTCCTCAAGGCATCTCTCACTTAATTTATTAAAATGGTGAAATTAATAGGCACCATAACTTCAGACAAATCATTTACAGATTGCTTCTACTCCTCTTTAAATTGATGGTGATTTAAAACATACAGAAATAGGCTTGAGAAGATTTTAAATATACAAACAATACAGAAACCCCTGTAACATCTTTAAAACATATATGTTACAGCATTCATGATCTTTATTAATCCCTAATCTCACATAACTAAGTGTAAGAATCTTTTGTTCCTTCGGACATGATTAGTAGGTCTGGGCCAGGTCAGAGTGTCAGATCCGAGTCAGGTGCCTTTGTGTTGAGCCGTATGGCAAATACCTTCAGTAGCGCTCCATAAGGAAATCTCACCAACAATAACCTATTATGATGAATGTATTTTTATACCTTTCTGTCCTAAAATGTTCCATGGCTACTTTCCAACCTCCTCATCGTTCCTCCTCTCATTAGACCAGACCCATGGGGACTTTCTTTTGTTACTGCCGGGGGTTTCCAATTTTGGGACGTGCGATTATGTGTGTGTCACATGTGCCTACTGTATATGCATGTCTTGATTTCAGAGGAGGTAGCTGTCATTATTTGACATTGTTCTCTGTGCAACTTCTACAGCCTCACAGTTTCCTGTCAGGACCGGTGGTTGTCTAGGTGAAACATTTGGCTGAAATTGACTACATGAGCTACAATGATTAACGAAGAATTGACGCAAACAAATCATTGTCTGCTGCAACCCATTTTGTTAGTCTTCCAGGATTAATACTGACCCATTGTACAACAGAAAACTAACTTCAATAATAACCTTTAAACCACAGGCGCTCAGTAAACCACTGACCTAATCTCAAACCATTAGACATCATACAAACTCAAAATAACATATCAATAGCAACCAACAAGAGTTGCTGTTGATATTGTATCTCTCATGATATCAATCTCTCAGGTAAACAATAAACTGTGAAAATTCAGTACGAATGGAGACTGGCTGTCAAAATGGAACTCTTTCTCGAAAGGAATTTTTCTCCCTTCCTGCTTGGGTCCAAAGTCATGCAAGGTGACTACATACAACCCCCAAATGAATAAATATGAAACTGAATAGGGAACCAAGTAGAACAGACCATTCAACATGCAGTCTATGCCATTTGCAATTAACTAAATAATGTTTTAAAACTTCCATTTTGATCTGGATGTGTAATATGCTATGTATATGTACATCATTTCTAAATGTAATCGTTGTCATAACTCAGCAATGTAACTAGTTTAAGTTGTTTGGTTTGGATGACATTGGGAACAAATTATGACATACAGGTCCTTCTCAAGAAATTAGCATATTGTGATAAAGTTCATTATTTTCCGTAATGTAATGATAAAAATTTAACTTTCATATATTTTAGATCCATTGCACACCAACTGAAATATTTCAGGTCATTTATTGTTTTAATACTGATGATTTTGGCATACAGCTCATGAAAACCCAAAATTCCTATCTCAAAGAATTAGCATATCATGAAAAGGGTCTCTAAACGAGCTATTAACCTAATCATCTGAAACAACTAATTAACTCTAAACACCTGCAAAAGATTCCTGAGGCTTTTAAAAACTCCCAGCCTGTTTCATTACTCAAAACCGCAATCATGGGTAAGACTGCCAACCTGACTGCTGTCCAGAAGGCCATCATTGACACCCTCAAGCAAGAGGGTATAAGACTCAGAAAGAAATTTCTGAACAAATAGGCTGTTCCCAGAGTGCTGTATCAAGGCACCCCATTGGGAAGTCTGTGGGAAGGAAAAAGTGTGGCAAAAAATGCTGCACAACGACAAGAGGTGACCGGACCCTGAGGAAGATTGTGGAGAAGGATCGATTCCAGACCTTGGATGACCTGCGGAAGCAGTGGACTGAGTTTGGAGTACAAACATCCAGAGCCATCGTGCACAGGCGTGTGCAGGAAATGGGCTACAGGTGCCGTATTCCCCAGGTCAAGTCACTTTTGAACCAGAAACAGCGGCAATAGCGCCTGACCTGGGCTACAGAGAAGCAGCACAACAAAACAACAACAAATTTTGCACATCATTCGGAAATCAAGGGGCCAGAGTCTGGAGGAAGACTGGGGAGAAGGAAATGCCAAAATGCCTGAAGTCCAGTGTCAAGTACCCACAGTCAGTGATGGTCTGGGGTGCCATGTCAGCTGCTGGTGTTGGTCCACTGTGTTTTATCAAGGGCAAGGTCAATGCAGCAAGCTATCAGGAGATTTTGGAGCATTTCATGCTTCCATCTGCTGAAAAGCTTCATGGAGATGAAGATTTCATTTTTCAGCACGACCTGGCACCTGCTCACAGTGCCAAAACCACTGGTAAATGATTTACTGACCATGGTATTACTGTGCTCAATTGGCCTGCCAACTCTCCTGACCTGAAACCCATAGAGAATCTGTGGGATATTGTGAAGAGGAAGTTGAGAGACGCAAGACCCAACACATTCTGGATGAGCTTAAGGCCGCTATTGAAGCATCCTGGGCCTCCATCACACCTCAGCAGTGCCACAGGCTGATTGCCTCCATGCCACGCCGCATTGAAGCAGTCATTTCTGCAAAAGGATTCCCGACCAAGTATTGAGTGCATAACTGAACATAATTATTTGAAGGTTGACTTTTTCATTTTATTTTTTTGTATTACAAACACTTCTTTTATTGGTCAGATGAAATATGCTAATTCTTTGAGATAGGAATATTGGGTTTTCATGAGCTGTATGCCAAAATCATCAGTATTAAAACAATAAATGACCTGAAATATTTCAGTTGGTGTGCAATGAATCTAAAATATATGAAAGTTACATTTTTATCATTACATTATGGAAAATAATGAACTTTATCACAATATGCTCATTTCTTGAGAAGGACCTGTATAGTACACATTTTCAAGGACCTGTTTTATCTCAATAGCGCCACATTTACATCCAGTGGCCAGAATCATGAACTGCATCTCTAAGGCCTATTCACGATGAGTCAAATCTCATTCCCATTCACTTCTGCCCTAATTACAAAAGTCCTGGTGGAGTCTTGCTTTAAGTCTATAAATCTCCCACTACACCTTCCCTTGTGTGCCCTGTGCATAGCTGCTGGATTTAGACAAGCCCCACAGTGATATTATTCATTACATTTAAACAATGACAAAAAAGGTTGCTTCATTAAGAACATGCCTCAAGGCCATGTGCAGAAAGTATTCTAGGCACGACTGTGCTTTGTGCAATAGATCCTCGGACGAGGTAAGAATGAGTCATGAGACCTAACTTCCACAACCATTTGAGCTACAGGTACAGATTACATTTGTTATTGTTATTTAAGATTAACTCACCTTTTTTAATACATACATTACTGGTCAAATTTTCTGAACACCCAGGAATTAGTTTTGAAAGAAACTGAAATATTCATTCACCAAGGTGGCATTAAATTGATCAGAAATTATAATAATAATAATTCATTGTATTAATATAGCACTTTTCAACAACCCAAAGCGCTTTACAACGTAATGGGGGAAGCCTACCTCATTGACCACCAATGTGTAGCACACACTTCCATACACAGTCACACACACAGAATCCCATTTACTTCGATGATGCACAGCAGCCATTTTGCAACAGAACGCACATCAGCTATCAGGAGAGGTGAGTAGTTGTATATTTCAATTAATAATGTGGGCGATTATTAGTTGGCCATGATTTAAATGAGGCCTGGTTGAGAATTTGGCCATGACACCGGGGTTAACACCCCTACTCTTACGAATAGTGCCATGGGGTCTTTAGTGACCACAGAGAGTCAGGACACCCGTTTAACATCCCATCTGAAAGACAGCACCCTATACAGAGCAGATGTCCAAATCAGTGCTCTGCGGCATTGGGAAGGATCTTTAGACCAGAGGAAAGTCTCCCATCCAGGGACTAACCAGGCCCAACCCTGCTTAGCTTTAAAAGCAAATCAGCAGTGGAATATAGGGTGCTATGCTACACATATTAATTATATATGAGAGAAAGATTTAATCTTTAGGACAATGAATTAATGGCAAATGTGGTAATAATTATAAAGTAATTATAAATGAGTAATTTCAAAAGTTTTATCAAAAACTTGAAAATCCCTGGGTGTTCTAAAACTTTTAACAGTTGTGTGTGTATTATATATATTATATGTAAACTTCATAGATTGGTTGCTGAATCCAAAGAAAAAAACATAGGGAAATGTTCAGGGAATAAATATTATTATGTCTTTTGAGGGCAAAAAAAAAATAGGAAAATGTTCAGGGAAAATATATTATTATGCCTTTTGAGTGCAAAAAAACACCTGGTTCATGCACAAATGTATCCATGTAGTAGTGTAGGTGAAGTTTAAAACATTCTTACTCCCACCTATTTAAACATTTACAGTTACTCAAAATCCTTATGTTAAAGTTGAAAAACTGATGCAAACATTAATATTTACAAAAAAGAATAAGACACAACCATAAAGGATAGTTTACCTCTCATCATCAACTAACGATTTTGAAGAAAGTACATGTTTAGAGTATATCCTGATGCTCTTAATTAACATCTAGGTAAACATTTTCCCTCCTATCTTATGGGAAGCAGATTCACATGACCTGTACGTGTAAGTTTCCCTGGACTGCCAAAATATATCCATATCATCCAGATTGCTCTTTTGATAATAACATCCAAAATTGCCTGATATTAATTATCTTGGTGGGAAAGCAGACCTTTATTTTCTTACCCTCAAAGATGAACAGATTACCATACTGAGACATTGTTAGTCATAATGGCAAATATGTCACAGTTAACTTCATTGATACATTGGAAATGTGTCTACTTCAATGGTTTTAAATTATTTCTATATCCAAAAAGAACTCAAACTGTCCAATGTGGGCAGATGTTTATGAAATGTCTGTGAAATTGCCAGATTTAATTAATGAATGTTAAACCTTTGCAATCACTGCATTCAAATGCTTCCTGTAGTTATTGACCAGTCTCTCATATAGTTGTGAAGGAATTTTGGCCCACTCATTCATTTAGAAAATTAGCCTCCTTGTGTCTCATTGACAGCCACACCTTTTTTACAGACTCCAGCTGTACAGAATCTGCAGAGTGCTGTCACCTAACATTAAGAGTGGCTAAACTAGAAAGCAGGATTTCCACCCTTAACCAAATACAGGATGCTGAACAATATTTGGACTCGTTCCAGGTACCGTCGTCCCAGGTGGCAGTTTCAGACTTTATTATCCCATGGAATGGCCACAACATCTCCGCTGAGGTGCTGACTAAGCGGGATCATGAAGGTGCTATCCCCAAGTGTATGATGACTTCTACCCCAACGTACTCAGAGTCATGGACAACCATACAGAGGAATGTAAAGAAACATCGCTCGCCAACCCCCAAAGCAAAACTTCAGCTTGGTAACAGATACCAGCCGCTCTCAAAACCAGAGTCGCCCTTCTTGAAAGCCCCAGCAAAATCCAAAACCATTACCAGAAAGCAGTACTCACAGCCTGTGCCCACAAAGCTGCCTAGAGCTCCTAGGAACAGCATTTCACAACCCTGCCGTGCTAAGGAAAACAATCAAGTATAGTAAGAAACATCAACTCTCAAAAAATGGGGGGCAATTCCTCAAGCTCCAACACAGGCTACACAGCCAAAATACCCAAACACTATACTCATTGGGGACTCGAAAATCAGCAAATTAGGAGTAAGAGTATGATAACACACCGTCTCCTATACGCAATTGTCAGCGAGATAACTGAGAAACTACCAGAAATCCTTGAAAGCTACGCTGCTAAAAATTGTTATACATATAGGTTCAAATGACACTCTAAATCAGCAGTCTGAAATTTTAAAAAAGAACTTCATTGAACTTCAAAAGTGCATATATCAGGCCCTTTGCCAACAGTTAGTAAAGGGATAGGTCGCTTTAGTAGACTGTTAGCACTACACAATTGGCTCGCCTCCGCATGTGCTTTTAGAGGTCTGAATTTCATCAGCAATTTCGACCTGTTCTGGGAGAGAAGAAATCTCTTTAAAAGGGACGGGATTCATCTAAACAACTCTGGACTGCGAATGCTTGCAGATCATCTGGAATACGATATCCTTCATTCTGCCATAGTTTCACCAAAGAAGGAAATAGAAAATACACAGCAAAACTCTCCTATCAGGGTGATCTCAGAAAAACTGAGGAAAGTGGGTGAAATGGATCAACTAATTCATCACCTAAATGGACATGCCAATGACACATCCCACAAGGACAATGATAGCACCATGCCGCCACAACAATCAGTGCTCATGGACAAAATCTCAGCTGAGTCCTGTCCACAGAGCTCACCACAGACAGACTGTATCATATTAGAAGTGCTCCAAGATTCCAAGGACGACTTTGTGGAAAACAGCCAGGGAAGCCATTTATGGTGACACCAGAGAACCAGTCGCTCTTGACCTTCTCCGAAAAAATGGAGGATCTGGTTTATGCTGGAATCAAACTATCCTACTCTATTGCTGCGAGCCCCCAGATATCAACCAAAAAGCACAAAGGCCCTCCAGCTCGCCCTATTTCACCTGTGAGAAGGCTTCAGCCCCTTCCACAGCCCCAACCTTTAGGTGAAAATAGCTCTCAGTGATATGTATCGGGTCCCCGCTATGATACCAGTATCAAATATTAGTATCAAAAAGAAAGTCTAGGGCTTTCTCAAGCCGGATAGCAATCCCATCTAATCTACTGCCTATTACTTGTCAAACTAAGATTGCTGTGGGGGAAAGTATTAATACCACTGTTAAATTAGCACTATTAAACATCCGTTCACTTAAAAATAAATCACTTCTACTCAATGACTTAATAACCACAAACAACCTAGATTTTATGCTGTTAAGTGAAACCTGGCTATCAGAGAGCTGCAGTGCAACAATCCTCAATGAGTAAGCCCCTCCTAACTAATTTTATGAGTGTCTGCAGAACGGTTAGGAGAGGAGGAGGTGTAGCTGCCCTTTTAAAGATGTCAATCAATGTAAGCGTAATTTGGGAATTACCTGTCTTTCGAATATCTAGGAATGGTGTTAAAAGGTGCTCCACGCAATTTAGTTGTCACTACAGGCCTCCGAAAATACTCTCCAGCCTATGTTGAGGATTTTACAGAATTGCTATCAACAATTTCCTCAGAGCTTGACTGTTTTGCTATTGCTGGAGATTTTAACATTTACATAGATAATACAGAAAGCAAAATGGTGAAGAATGTCATAGCTGTTTTAAATACATTTGATTTGACTCAACATGTACATGGATCCACACACAACCGTGGACACACTCTAGACTTACTTATCAGTAAGGGCCTAAACATTGTATTGATTATTATTAAGGATGTAGCACTATCTGATCATTTCTGTAATTTCTTTGATATATTGATCTCTCCTAAAATTGAAGCTAGATCTGTGTCTGTCAAAAAGAGATGCCTGAATGAAAACACTAGGGTGATATTTCTGAAGGCTTTATCTTCAACACCAAGCATATCTGCAGACTCTGTTGATTTTCTCCTTGATTCCTTTAACTCAAAAGTTAAGAGTGCAATTGATGATATTGCTCCAGTGAAAGTCAGGAAGAAAAATGGCAGACAGAAAGCACCTTGAAGAAACTCAACAGCAGTTCAAAATATGAAGAGAAAATGTAGAAAATCTGAGCGCATGTGGCAGAAGACAAAACTTGTAGTCCATTATGACATCTATAAAAACACCCTTCATGCTTTCAATGTAGAACTAGGCAAAGCTAGACAGAACTTTTTCTCAAATATTATAAACAGCAACTTTAACAACACACACTATTTTTTATACTGTAGAGAGACTAACAAACCCACCAAGTCACATTCCCAGTGAAATGCTCTCAGACAGTAAATGCATTGAGTTTGCTTCTTTCTTCTTAGAGAAAATCAATAATATCAGAAAGGTGATCAGCACAACCTTGAGTTGCGCTGAGGTCAGACAGATCAGACCACAACCTCAGAAATTAGTCAGTATGTCTGTTTTCGGAGCAATTAATGTTAACATTCTGGAAAAAAACTGTACAGCACCTTAAAACATCAACCTGCGCCCTTGACACACTTCCCACATCTTTTTTTTAAAGTGTGTTTAACTGTTTAGAAGCAGATCTCCTAGAATTGGTAAATTCCTCACTTCTTTCTGGGACTTTTCCAAAGTCCCTAAAAACCGCAGTTGTTAAGCCCCTCCTGAAAAAGAGCAATTTGGATCACACCGTATTGAGCAACTACAGACCAATGTCAAATCTCCCTTTCATAGGCAAGATCATTGAAAAAGTTGTTTTCAATCAGCTGAACAAATTCTTAAGCTCAAATTGACACTTTGACAATTTTCAATCTGGCTTCCGACCTCATCACAGTACAGAGACAGCGCTCGTAAAGATAATAAATGATATTCGCCTCAATACAGATGCAGGCAAACTATCAGTGCTGGTACTACTCAAACCTAGTGCTGCATTTTACACTGTCGACCACAACATACTTCTTGACAGGCTGGAAAACTGGGTCGGGCTTTCTGGGATTGTCCTAAAATGGTTCAGGTAATACCTAGAAGCGAGAGGTTACTATGTGAGTATAGGCAACCATAAGTCTGAGTGGACATCCATGACATGTGGAGTCCCACAAGGCTCAATTCTTGCGCCACTCCTACTCAACCTGTATATGCTCCCACTGAGCCAAATAATGAGAAAGAAACAAATTGCTTACCACAGCTATGCAGACGACACCCAGATCTACTTAGCCCTATCGCCTAACGACTACAGCCCCATTGACTCCCTATGCCAATGCATTGATGAAATTAACAGTTGGGTGTGCCAAAACTTTCTTTAGTTAAACAAAGAGAAGACTGAAGTCATTGCATTTGGAAACAAAGATGAAGTTCTCAAGGTGAACGCATACCTAAATGCTAGGGGTCAAACAACTGATCAAGTCAGGAATCTTGGTGTGATTCTGGAGTCGGACCTTACTTTCAGTAGTCATGTTAAAGCAATAACTAAATCAGCATATTATCATCTTAAAAATATCTCAAGAATTAGATGCTTTGTTTCCAGACAAGACTTAGAGAAACTTGTTCATGCTTTCATCACCAGCAGGGTGGATTATTGTAATGGCCTCCTCACTGGTCTTCCCAAAAAGACCATAAGACAGCTACAGCTCATACAGAACAATGTTGCCAGGATTCTAAGCAGAACCAGGAAATATGAACATATCACGCCAGTCCTCAGGTCTCTACACTGGCTCACAGTCCCATTAAGGATAGACTTTAAAGTGGTACTGGTATATAAATCGCTCCATGGCCTAGGACCTCAATACATTGCAGATATGTTCATTGAATATAAACCCAACAGACCACTCAGATCATTAGGATTACATCAGCTAGAGATACCAAGGATTTACTCAAAACGCAGAGAATCTGCTTTTAGCTACTATGCCAGCCGCAGCTGGAACCAGCTCCCAGAAGAGATCAGATGTGCTCCAACAGTAGTCACCTTTAAAATCCAGACTCAAAACACATCTGCTTAGCTACGCATTTACTGAATGAACACTGTGCTAAGTCCAAACTGATTGCACTATATTTTATATGAATCATTTCTTTTATTTCTTAAAGTGTACTATTTTTCTAATTGTCTTTTATTTTTATTTTAATTGCTTTAATTTTATCTTTAATCTGTTTTACATTTTTATGTTTTCCTGTTTATGGAAAGCACCTTGAATTGCCATTGTTAATGAAATGTGCTATATAAATAAACTTGCCTTGCCTTACCTTACCAACTCCCTCTAATCCTGCCTTGTCAGCAGTTCTGCAGCTCCTTGGACAGATCTGTGAGATGGCGAAGGGTGCACACATGGTTCATCCAACAACGTTGCCCAGCCGCCAATACTTTTTGCACTGTTCACCCAACACGAAAGACTTTAGTCAGATCATGCACGGGATGATTACGTTCACCAACTATTATTCCACAATTTAATTTACAGGCACTTGATCTGAACACAAGGAGTCGCTGGAGAGTGACATGGCAGGATAGGATAGGGATAGAGACAATCAGGATCTGATTTATCTAACTCAAATCTCAGGCAGCGCTATGCCAATTTGCTCTGCCTTGTGCAGGAGGCCCAGGGAACGTCAGAGAACCCATATTCAGGGTCAAACCCGTGACTATCATGACATAGACTGTTGTGAAATGCAGCAACTTAGCCCACTACGCCACACGGACCCAAACAGTCACACCTTCGTAACAGCTGCCCCATTGTATTAAAAAAACGAGGCTGTTGGAAGCTGGTCAATAACTTAAATACTACAGATACATTAGGTGATGAGTCCTAACCCTAGGCAATGTCTGTACTTTCCTCTCTGTCTCATTCTAAATGCCTGTCTCCATAGCTTATTCTTCCTAATGTTCTGTGAATAAATACCCAAAAAATCTTTTAATATAAAAAATTCTTATATGTAGCAAAGACTCCTAAAAGAAATCATACAACCACATTGTGTGACTGAACTGATACATTAAATATTGGGGAGATGACTCCGAAGAAGTTTTTTTTGTTGTTTCAACCCATTTTGTGTATTAACTAGTTTCACTCAACCAGTTATTTTCCAATTATTACATGAATTTAAATGGGCACACCATGATACAGCGATCTTCAGGTGTAGGACAATGAGGTATGATTGGCTAGAGAGAGAGAGAGAGAAAGAGAGATTTTGTGGGCAAAGTTCTGTGTACTACCTTATTGGGTGTATTGGAAGGACTGTCAAGATAGGAAAATGAATATAGGCATGTTTTCTGTGGTGAAAGTAAGCATACCTGTAAGCATACCTCCACTTGTGCTACAAGCCTTGGTTGTCCTTAATTTTTGAAGGTATAACTTGTCTTTCTGCAATGTATAATATTCCCATACCAACTATTAAGCAAGGTTTGTAGTCGCAATATAGTTTAGGGCCTGGCCAACTTGTCATAATTGTGTCAACCATTAATTGAATATTTTACCAGGGTATTCTTGAAGAAAATGTGAAGCCATCTCTTAGAAAGCTGAAGCTTAAATGAAGGTGTATGGGTAACCCCAAACTCCTTTCTGTAGATCTCTCCTTTGATTGGTTGATTTGGTACCCAATAATTTACCCACCAGATTCTACTTACCTACTTGATCTAATTGGTCAACTCAAATAAAATGACTTATTTGTCAGAAAGTTACACTGTTAATAATTACAAGAATTTCATTGATGAAATGGAGTCATGTTTTTCGTCAAGCTGTTTATTTTTTATAGCTCTTTGTGATTCAACCTCTTAAAAAATGGTTTGTTCTACATACAGCCAATCAAAAATGATACCCTAAAAAAACACATTTGTTTAGCTAAGGAATGCTGTTTTGCATCTTTTTCTTTTCTAAACATTGCCACCATGAAGCCAAAATCAGGAACACAGAAAATGAAGGATACATCTAAAAGAGAATATTAAAACCTGTGCAGCAGCAAATTAATGGGCATATTTCTTAAAAAAATATTAATAACACTATCCATCCATCCATCTTCGTCCGCTTATCCGGGGTCGGGTCACGGGGGCAGCAGCTCCAGCAGGTGACCCCAAACTTCCTTTTCTCGAGCCACATTAACAAACTTCGACTGGGGGATCCTAAGGCGTTCCCAGGCCAGGGTGGAGATATAATCCTGCCACCTAGTCCTGGGTCCTCCTTGAGGCCTCCTCCCAGCTGGACGTGCCTGGAACACCTCTGGAACACACCCTTCTTCCCTAGCGAAGGCACCCAGAGGGCATTCTTACGAGATGCCCAAACCACCTCAACTGGCTCCTTTCGACGCAAGGAGCAGTGGCTCTACTCAGAGCTGCTCACGGATGACTGAGCTTCTCACCCTATCTCTAAGGGAGACGTCAGCCACCCTCATGAGGAAACCCATTTCGGCCTCTTGTACCCTGGATCTCGTACTTTCGGTCATGACCCAGCCTGCATGACCATAGGTGAGGGTAGGAACGAAAACTGACCATTAGATTGAGAGCTTTGCCTTCTGGCTCAGCTCTCTTTTCGTCACAACATTGCGAAAAGTTTCGTCACTTGGGGTAAGGACTCATTCCCTACCTGGAGGAGGCACTCCATTGGTTTCCTGCTGTTTCCATGGCCTCAGATTTAGAGGTGCTGATCCTCATCCCAGCCACTTCACACTCAGCTGCGAACTGATCCAGTGCTGAAGATCACAGGCCGATGATGCCATCAGGACCACATCATCTGCAAAACGTTGCGATGAGATCCCCAGCCCATCGAACTGCAACCCATCCCCACCCGCGATTACACCTCGATATCCTGTCCATAAATACTACAAACAGGATTGGTAACAAAGTGCAGCCCTGGCTGAGGCCAACCCTCACTTGAAACAAATCCGACTTAGTGCAGAGAAGCCGGATGCAGCTATCGCTTTGGTGATACAGAGATTGGATGGCCCTAAGAAGGGACCCCCTCACCCCATACAGCTCCCACAGTATCTCCCGGGGGACCCAGTCATACGCCTTTGGTTATGTCAAACCCAGACAGGTGGGCTATTATAACAGAAAAGACGGGCTACTCTCTCCACCGACTATCTAATATGAAATGGAGCAAACCACACAATGAAAACAGTATTTTTTCAAAAATAAAAAACTCTAAATGCACTGTTTTAAATTATTATGCACAACTAAGTTTGAAAAAATTTTATAGGTTGTAAAGAACTGAAAATGGTAATTTGTGGAATTTGAAACATCAAACACTTAACAGGGCACATTACATGTTAACATAGGATCCCTTCTTTTTATTTCACCTTCACAATTCTTGCATCAATTGAAACTTGTGAGTTTATTAAGTTTCTGCTTGAATTTCTTTGCAGGATGTCAGAATCGTCTCCCAGAGCTGCTGCTTTGATGCAAACTGCCTTCCACCCTCATAGATATTTTACTTGAGGATGCTCCAAAGGTTCTCAATAGGGTTGAGGTCAGGGGAGGATGGGGGCCACACCATGATTTTCTCTCCTTTAATGCCCATAGCAGCCAATGACAGAGGTATTCTTTGCAGCATGAGATGGTGCATTGTCATGCATGAAGATGATTTTGCTACGTAAGGCACGGTCCTCCTTTTTGTATCATGGAAAAAAGTGACAAAAACTTAATATATTTTACTGAGGTAATTTTCATACCTTCAGCTCCCCCCCTAAAGGCGCCTACCAGCTCTCTCCCCATGATTCTGGCCCAAAACATGACTCTGCTACCTCCTTGCTGACATCGCAGCCTTATTGGGACAACCCACCAACCATCCGCTTCATCCATCTTGCACGGCACTCATCAGTATCAATCAATCAATCAATCAAATTTTATTTCTATAGCACATTTCATACAAATTAATGTAACACAATGTGCTTTATACAGGAGAGTAAAATGTATACAAAACATGTAAAGAACACAAACATGCACACATACACACACTTATAAACTGAACAACAACAAACTCATTCATATACTTTTGTAAAAAATAGGGTTTTTAGCTTGGTTTTAAAAATAGTTAATGTGGAAGCCTCTTTCAGTTCAACTGGCAGAGTGTTCCACATTATTGGGGCATAGACACAGAAGGCTGCCTCCCCTGTTCTCGAATTGCAGCGAGGGATAGTTAAGAGACCTCTACCTTTGGATCTTAGAGTTCTTACTGGTTCATATCTCATGAGCATGTCTTTAATGTACTGAGGTGCAAGGCCATTGAGAGCTTTATATACTAGAAGGAGGATCTTAAAATCAATTCTTGCCTTGACTGGGAGCCAGTGTAAATGTTTAAGGACAGGCGTAGTGTGTTCAAACTTCTTTGTTCCAGTCAAAACACGTGCAGCTGCATTTTGGATTAATTGCAGACGCTGCACAGCTGATTTCGAGAGGCCAGTGAACAGACCGTTGCAGTAATCCAATCTACTTGTTAGAAATGCATGAATCAATTTTTCAGAGTCTGCTTTTGAAAGAAAGCCCCTTATTTTAGAAATATTTTTAAGATGATAAAAAGCTGTTTTTGTGATTTGATTGATATGAGACTTAAAATTTAGATCGCTGTCTATCATTACACCCAGATTTCTGGCTTCACTTTTGCTCTCTAGAGACAGAGAACTGAGATGAGCAGCAACCTTATGTCTCTGAGCCTTAGAACCAAAGTTAAGTATTTCTGTTTTATTCTTGTTTAAGTAAACAAGACTGTTTGAAAATTAGTATTCATGTATTTCTGGGCCCACTGTAACTGTTTCTGTTTGGGAGCATTGGTTAAGGGTAGCCGAATAGTAGGTTCATGCACAACTGCAAGCCTCTGGAGGATCCTACCAGCAGCTTCAAATACCTGTTTGCTGCTTTGTAATGGCATTTTAGCAGCTGCTCTCTCAATCCGATGAATTTGTCTGGCAGTATCCTTCCTCATTATGCCTTTATATGCACGAACCCGTCTGTGCTCTGAATTAGCTACAAATCTTTTCACAGTATGATGATCATGCTTAAGTTTTTGTGAAATATCTTATGTTTTCATACGGTGTCCAAGGCATTGCACTATTTGACGCTTTTTCGCAGCAGAAAGATCCTTTTTCCCATATTGTTTGCTTAATAATTTGGAACATCCTTCTTAAGTAGTTTTCCTTTAATTGGGCTCACCTGGAAAACTCACAGGTGTCTGAGATTGATTTCAGTGATCCAAAGGGCCTGGAGAGACAATACCATCCATGAGTTATTATTATTTAATGATAATGGAACGCAGTGTAGAATTAATAGAATGGCCATTGAACTGTTTGGCATGTCATTCAAATAGTACACAACAAAATGCAGATTGTTCTTAGTTGTCACTGTGACAATGTGTCGCACTCACTAGTTTGAGAGTTTCAGTTAGAGAGTATTGTAATATTAGCATTTATTAAATATATTTTGATGACTTACCAATGTAATTATGAAGCAATTAAATCCAGCACTCTCCACTTCCTCTTCACCAACAAGGCAGGCCACTAGTGAGTCTGCAACTTGCCGCAAATCGGTTTAACACTAGATCTTTGCAATGGAATGGTACACATAAAAATGGCTGCTGCTCTGTTCTATATTTATTCAATTTATATGGAGGAGGCCCTGGACTAATTATTTTACCACAGCAGCCTCACAAGTGAATGCAAGTCAGCGATGAAAGGATTAAAAAAATATTTTCAATCATTCACTGCCATTTTATTTCTCACCTTCTGGGTTAAGGTTTTAAAGTGTATTGAAGAATGTACAGTAACCTGATTCTCCAGTCTGCAGGTATTTCTTTGGAAATAGAGGAATCTAATATTAAAATGCTTGGGGAAGAAATTGCGTCAATGCCTCACTCACGGGACAATATTTTGTCTGAGGCAACATCTGTATCCAATGCAATGCAAGTAAAACCACTGTTTCTTTCAGAACTAAGTTGACTGAGGAAAAGAAAAGTTTTTTCGATGAAATAGGAGTGGAAGATGACCATGAGAGCAGATACTGTTTTTAGTCAAATATTTTTTTATGTGGCCATCGACAAAATAATTTGACAATTGAACATGTGTTTCCAGGCAAAACATGAATTATGTGAGGACTTTTGCTTCCTTTGAAAATTTAGGGAAATGACCCATGATGAAATGGGCACTGCCTGTCAAAAGTTAGTAAGGTAATATTCAAGTGATATGGAGACATGTGTATTGCCCTGTGCATTACTCTGCCAGTAATTGTTGCAAGGGGTGAAAAAGCATTCAGCAAGATGAAATTTAGAAAAAACTATCTCCGTTCGATGATGAGCCAAGCCAGGGTGAACCAAATGGCTATCCTTAGGGAGCTAGCTCAAAATTTTGACTTTAAGGACATGATAAGTGAATTTGCAAGCAAGAAGGTTAGACGTATGACCCTAGCATAATGTCCCATATCTTGGCAGTGCAGTGACAACAGGCGGTAAGATCAATTTGAGGGTAGTACTACAGTAGCATACACATATTAGTATAATGAGCATTGTGCATTGTGAAACTAGTTCACGAGTCTTTGCGCAGAGAGACGGGGACATTTATGCACGGTCACAGTTTATTTAATCTCAGCTGCTACTTTGGTTAGGAATGGATAAATTACCTGTGAAAACAGTGGTTTGAATGTGGCCTAGCTATGAATTAAAACATTTAAAAATAAAATGTATATAGTCGTATAATTATATATTCCGATCTGTGATTAGTCCTAAACGTTAAATTCTGTCCTGGGCCCTGCATTCCTGTTGGAATTCCTGAATGAAGGAACCAAAAACTCTGCTCAATATCTGATAATTCTCTAGGAAAACATCCGTGCCTGAAGCACACTTGTCGCATTCAGCAAAACAGGGACCCGGGACAGCATCAGGCTTTTCTGCATGGAAGAGTGGGACAGAATTGCTCCGCAGCACTGGATAGATTGATACGCAACTACAGGAAATGTTTGGTTTCAGTTATTGCATACAAAATGTGACACAACCAGTTATAGCATGTCAACTAGCAATTATTTTGGCACTAAGGGACATGTGAAAAGTGTTGGATCACTTTTTTCATTACAGAAACTTCATCAGTATGTTTGTGTTTACTGCATTCATTTCTTTAGAATTTATATTTGTTGTTGCTTGCTCTTGGGGGTTTTAGGCCGGGTATCTGTCAAAGCACTTTGTGATGACTGCTGTTGTAAAAAGAGCTTTATAAAAGAAATTTGATTGACTGATATTTGGTTGAAGATATGATGATTTTCAGAGTGAAAACAAATGCAGATTTATTTTAAATTCTGAAAGTGGGCCAGTACTTTGTTATTGGATATTTTATTATATATTAACATTTCAATAAAAACAAAGGCATTTAAAATATCAGTTTAATTAGTTTAGTGTACATCCCTTTGTTTTTTTTCTATTGGTTTTATGCAGTGGTGGAAGTAACGAATTACAACTACTCCCGTTACTGTAATTAAGTATTATTTTCGGGTACTTGTACTTTCATTAGTATTTTTTCAAGTCTGTAATTTTACTCTTTCTTAAGTAGGCATTTCACTATGTAAAGTACTTTACATTCTCTTCTCAAAACATTTTATTTTAGGATTGCTTTTATTTGAATATTTATCGTTTGTTTCGTTTTTACTAAAAGTGTTTAGTTTCTCTGTTATTATGTATGCCTGTTAAGCGCTTTGAGAAAGCAACTTTTAAAGGCGCTATATAAAATAAATGTATTATTATTATTATTATTATTATTATTATTAATTAAAATTAATTATATCCAAATCTTAACTGATTTTTTTTAACCCAATCGCAAAAGGGACAATGAAAATCAGCGATCAGGGCGGCCAATCCGAGTGAGTTCTAATCCAGCATCACAGACTGCTGTCATACTGCCTGCGCACACACGTAGCTGTCTGAACCATATATTGTATAATTACTGGATGGAGCCATCTCATTCATTTTAACAGAGAGAGCATGAAGCCAAACAGAAGCACTTTTTAAATGATAGCCGAGCGTTCTGCGCAGCCTCAAGCTGAATGTGATGATGTAGATGTGATGTGAGCAACGTCTCTGAAAGCTGTAATTTTTATCTTAGCCGCGCCTAAAGAAGTCTGCTATCATTTGCATAGACAGCGTTCCGAATCTTACTCATGTAGAGTGGGTAGTGGGCAGTATATTTAAATTTCTTAGGGTGGTAGGTTGAGTTGGGTGGATTTGAATTGGGTGGGCTGTGACTGGCCTCACACTCCGGTACAGTTAGTAGTGGTATATGCACCATGAGTTGGTTGCGATCCGCCAATAAACCCATAGAAGAAGCAGAAACCAGCCTATTGACTTACAGTGAACAATTCCCCCGCAATATACATTACTCTTGGGCGATTAGCAACGCCCCAAGTGCGATCTTTCGTGCACTACCTCTGGAGGTTGAATGAGCCCCGCAGGTTAACACACATTAATTGTCTCACACCGACGTCAGGGCTAGCAGATTCAGAAAATGTTGCTAAAAGTTATCAGTATCTCTCGTCGTAGTGTAAAAACCCTCTATGCTGCAAATGCTTCATTGCCAAAATGTATAATAGATGAGTAGTAATAGTGTAGGTGCTCAAGATAATGTATACATTTGAAAAATACAATAAGTCCTATGGATGTACCTGCAACAACATTTCTTAACTTCAGGATGTGAAACGGTCTCATCATTTGTCATCTGTCTGCCCAGTACATGGCTGATCAACGCTGCCATTATCCGCCTGGTTGTAACTTGGACATCACACCCACCGATGGTCCCCAGATAGGTAATAATATATATATTAGTCTGGGGTCCCCTGCTGGAGCTGCTGCCCCTGCAATCCGACCTCAGATAAGTGGACAAAGATGGATAGAAACAGAGGTTTGTAATGGGTAATGTAAAGCAACAAATTACTGTAATTATAATGAAATTAACTAAGCTATGGAGTTTGACCAAGTTTTTTGTTCCAGGAAATTCAGATCTCAGTAGTTTTGCAAGGGTAGCATAGTGTCAGATAAATTCACCTCTGCAGTACTGGATCGAGAGAGACTTGCCACTGTTCTTCCAAGCTTTGTCAGTCTGTCCTTGATTTCCTAACGAGCATTCAATAAATATCTCTCAATACCTGAAAGAAAACAATAAACAAGTGTGTAATGTACCCTGTGAAGGATATTTTACAAATTGCAATATCTTAGGATGACCAAATTTAAAATTTAAAAAAGAGGACAGTGGGAGCGGAGGGCAGACCCTAACCCGCAGTGTGTGGTAAATACAAATCCTCAAAAATGCACACAATGAATGACGACTGTAGAAAGCAAAGCCGAATCCCGGACATTTTGGTTGATTTCGAAATCCCGGTCGGACACATTTTTTAGGTCCAAAAAGAGGACACGTCTGGGAAAAAGAGGACGTATTGTCTCTCTACAATATCTGTGGGCCAGCATGATGCAGCAGTAAAAATGTGACTGCCAGGAACAGATGGAAAAATTACGAATGGTTCTGAATAGTTGAAAACCATAACCATTGCAGAAAACAATACTGTTGTAGTCAGCAAAGCCCAAAACAAATGTTGGCCGAAGATTCCTATTTATGTAAATTCGTAAATGAAGACCTTATTGTTTTCCTGACCACTAATGTGACAATTACACATTCTACAGCATCAAAGTGATCTTCAGTTTTTCACTATACAAAACATACCTGCAGACCGAGAGTGGCTCACAGGTGGCAGATGGCTCAGAGATGCACAGTGGCTCACAGGAAAAGGCCGGCTCACAGGAGGAAGAAGACTCAGAGATGGATCGTGGCTCACAGGTGAAAGATGGCTCTGAGATGGATCGTGGCTCACAGGTGGAAGATTGCTCGGAGATGGATCGTGGCTCACAGGTGGAAGATGGATCGGAGGTGGAAGATGGCTCAAAGACTGGGGTTTGCTGGTAGACTGAGATTGGCTTGCTGGAATACAAGATAAATCCCCTTTCCTCCAAAAAGAGATTAACTTGTGAGTTACTCCAAGAAACAAGATGCATATAGTCTAAACTGAACATTGTTCAACCTGGTAAGAGTGATTTCCATCCTCCTGTCTGGTAAACGGATCATCTGTGCAGAGTGTAACAGCCTTATCTGGGAATGTCATGTGGTTCTCATATCATAACTTATCACTATCATCACAGAGATTGCTGTCATCAAACGAACACAGGCAGGTTGAAATTCTTCCAAAACATAAGTCCCTAAGATCTCCAACTGAACATGATGGCTTTTCATAAGATTGGAGAATACATTCCTATTTGCCTATGTTTGGTCCAGTAACTTCTGCCAGACATAACTGCAACAATATATGATTAAGGTCAGATATACATGTTATTAACGTTTTTCATTATTTCACATTATGTTATGTAGGCTAGGACATGTTGTAGATGCCTTCCAAATGTACTGAAGTATTTCAAATCAATCAAAATGTTCCTGAAATATTTTGTTCCGATGGGCTTTTCCCTTGACTGTATGCCTCCACGTCTCACCGATTGTCTGCGAGCTTCTACTGGAATATACGGTAATTTTTCTACTGTGCGACAGAAAGTCACGTGGTTATGACACAGGAACTAGCATACTTTTACAAAAACAGCTGATACGGGGCCATAACGTCAGGTACAAGGTACTGGAGCTTTTTATACATTGTCCGTTTCTTTAGAAATAAGCAATGGAGAAATAGAGTCTTTAAACGCTTCCAATTTCAATTTATTCGCTGTCGAAGTGACCCCTAAACTGAATGGAATGCTAATGTAAGCTGATAGCCTGGTAGCATCTGAATCGCCCCATACTAGCTTCGACTTCCGGATGAAAGCCTACCCCCTTGGTCTGAACGCAGCAAACCAAAACACAGACGTTAAGACTGAAATCATGAATGATAATCCTGTAGGTGATTTGATTATGTTGCTCTCTCCATAATTATTTATAGTACAATATTATAATTTTAATATTATATCCTATATCAAAAGTTGCATTAAGTAGATACCAACTGTAATGATTAGAAGAGTACGTTTGTCAATGTTTCTTGCTAGCTTTCTGGGTATTGAAGCCAAATGTGCTGGCTAGTGATGTGCGTGCGATTGCTGAACGAACATGTCATTTCAGTGAACTGGGTGTACTGAATCGCTGCTCTAAAAGATTTGTTCATGGGAATCACTTCTGTGCAAGTTATGGGAATCACAGAGATTTTGCCTATGAAGGCACACAGAGGTCAGTCAAGATTTGCTTTCAACTCCTCCCACGAGCCTTAAAGAATATCCGTCTAAACAGTCCTGCGCACAACAGAAAGTGAGAGATTATAAACGCAGTCTTGGTGAACACAATCCAATCAGCAAAGAGTTTGTTTGACATGTCAGGAACACTGCTACACAAATTGTGTATTTGCCAATACAAATTTAAATTTGTTTAAAATTTGTTTTACAAAATACTTTACTCATCAGATTATGCTAAATGTACCTTTCCCTCTTCACAATGATGTGCATTAAAAATGTTAACCAAATGTTATGATATATGTTAACCAAATTATATAATAATAGACAATGTAGCCAAACAGAATAATAAAAGAGTATAGCATATTACAACTGAAGTAATCTTTTAAAGCTGTTCATATTCATATCACAATGTGGTCATATGTTGAGCTACCTAAATAATTCAAGTAACTTAACTCATAGTGGCTGTGTCACATATTAATGTAGTCAAAGGTATTGATGGGCATACTTTAGTCAGTAGACAAAGGTTTACTTTATGAAGACTAAATAATTTGCTTATTTTTGACAAAAACATGGTTAATCTGTTTTTGTGTGCTGGAAACATTTAATTCAGTGCTATTATAGAAAACTATATAATGCCATCATGAGATAGAGGTAGAAATAAGCAGGAGAACAAAAATATAAATTAAATGATTCAGTGAGTCAAAACATCAGAATTCTTTATTAAATGAACAAAATGATTCAGTTCTGTATAGTGATTCAGAATGTCCATCACTACAGCAGACCTAGCAGCTAGACTAGTTTTTCAAAGCTAGCTTTAACAACCTACTTGCCCAGTTAATGATGACGAGTCTTCAAGTTTGTGAGTTGATTAAAGTTAATTTGATTTGAGCATGAATGAGTGCATACATGAGAGCTTGGTAAGATAGTTAGGAAGCTAATCATGGAGAGGAAGAGGAAAAAGAAAGCTCATCAACTTCTTTCAAGGGTAAATTGAGCTTGTGACAAATTCGCTGTTGTTGGGGTAAAATGTAGATTGGCTTAGTGAACATTGGTTATGAACAGATTTCTTCATGAAAATGTATTTAATATAGCCAAAGGTTTTACCATAATTTAAACAATATTTTGCACCACAGAGTACAGTTATAAAGGCCAGCTGACCACACCTCAGCCCAGTCCAGTACAGCCCAGCTCAGATCAGCCGAGTATATTTCAGCCAACTAAAGCCCAGCCAAGTACAGGGCATTAATTCAGGTTCAAAGTAGTTTTGCTGAATAGTTGTCATCAGGTTGTGCTACTTTTCCTGCTTCGAAATGATACATAACAGTAAAACATCTTAATTAACCCAAATCAAATGAAACCTAATACCCAAATAATACAATAGGCAAGGCAAGGCAAGTTTATTTATATAGCACATCTCATACACAATGGCAATTCAATGTGCTTTACATAAACAGGAAAACATAAAAATTTAAAACAGATAAAATTAAAGCATTTAAAATAAAAGTGAAAAACAGTTAGAAAAATAGTACAGTTTAAGAAATAAAAGAGATTGAACGAACATATAAAATATAGTGCAATCAGTTTGGACTTAACACAGAGTTAATTCAGTAAAAGCGTAGCTAAACAGATGTGTTTTGAGTCTGGATTTAGTCTGGTTCCAGCTCCCAATAGCCTATGTACTGTAGCCAGGGTGGGAAATTAACACCTGCCACCCGCCAGATGCGGGCAGATTTTCACTTTTGGCGGGTAACTTTTCCCAATCTACCAGCCACTCTGGCGGGTAAATGGTACAACATATGTGTCACGGTTCCCTTTCTATTTGATAGAGACAAGCGCAAAGGTTAGTGGCGGCTGAGACGGGGATCCGGACGTCAGCGGCGGCAGAGATGGGGGTCCGGACGTCAGCGGCGGCTGAGACGGGGGTCCGAACGTCAACCCCGCAGGTTCTGGTGACAGGGGTTCAGGGAGTCGCGGCGGGTGACTGAGCCGTTGTTACGGGAGGTGCGACGGTCCTCTGAAGCAGGGGAAAAGGTGGTGGAGGTAATCCCCACTGCTGGAACGGTGGAAGGTCCATGCCGACTTGTAAGAACTCAAGTGGCCTGCACAGAGTGCCAACCTCAACCCCATTGAATAACTTTGGGATGAACTGAAATTAATTTCCTCTTACCCTCACAGTTTACTTCCGGTTCACGTCAAGCCTGTGTTGTTGTTTGCTCTTGGTCACTGGCAAATTGCCAAGCTCTTAAACGTTTATCTATATTTTATCATATACGATAAACTCTATTTTTACGAGTCTACCAAAGTACTAGTTTATTGTTGTTTCAACGTTTTCACCTCGAGACGCTATTTTTGGACACTCAGAGTTTCTGCCTTGGGT